>CBVK0100028136.1:0-11201 GCA_900067695.1 Picea abies | reverse complement strand
TATGGTAGTAGTCCTCCCCAGTGGATGGGTGAAATATATGACTACAAGAGAAGGGAGAACAAAAAAGGAAAGGCAAAACTCATAGAATATCTTTTGTGTGAAGATAAGACATCTTCTGTGTGAAAATAAGATATCTTTTGTGTGAAGATAAGAGAGAAGTAACTTTTGAGTGAAGACAAAAGAAAGAAAGAGTATCTTCTGCACGAAGATAAAGAGAACAAAACTTCCAATGATTTATAGATATGTCAGTCAGTGATCATGATGCCAGATGACCAAGTGGATGCCTACAGTTATCCAGTTGATGATGTTGCCCAGTTGATGATGTTATACAGTTGATGTTATCCAATTGATGTTGGTATCCAGTTGATGATGTTTCCCAGTTGTTGATGTTATCCAGTGGATGCTACTACCTAGTTGATGTCGACATCCAGTGACTTGTCAAAAGATAAAGAATATCCTTCTTGTTAAGGAGTGTTAAAATATTGTGTAACTGCAAAGAATATTCTTATTGCCTTTTGTGGATAAAGATAAAATATATTTATTATTATTGATTAGATCAATCCTGTTTTGTGGATTGATCATGTCGGGCATTGTAATTGACCAAATCCCCATTGTAATTGACCAAATCCCCTTTTGTGGATTGGTCAAACCCTAATTGTAATAAGCTAAATAAGAAGTCGGCCCCAGAATATATTAAAGGTGGTTATAACCACCCAGAAGAAGAAGTCGGCTCTGCCAGTGAAGAGACACTTCCACACGTTCCAAAATTGTATAAATAAGAGAGGCCAACACCTCATTTAGACACACATTCAGCTCACTCATCTAGTGCGCAAGTATTGAAGGACGCTGCAGTTACCAGTTGTCGGAAGAAGGAAGAGAGAGAGAGGCGCATCCTTGGAAGAGGAATTTTTGTGTTGTTTGGTTCATTATCTTGGCATTGTATTGGCTATCTATATTAAGGAAGTTTTGCTGGGTTTTCTTCCCCTTGAGGGTCTCCCAGGATAAATGCGTGTGTACTCTTGTGATTGTGTTTCTCTCAATGATCCTGTCTATGCTATTGTTATCTAGTAAATAGAAAGGTAACCTAATAATAGCTTAAGCTTTAACAGCATCCACAAAGAATTGCCTATGGTTGGGTAGAAAACTATTCACCAACAACCAATTTCCTCGGACCAGCTTGTTCAAAGATATGTGTTTCATCTTTTTTATGAAATTCTATACATTCTGTCTATAAGCATGTGTTTTGCTTATGTATGAATTTTGGAAATGGAATTCATGGTTAACAAATGTTGCATACATAGTTGCTACATGGTTTAATTGTTTGCTTGGTGAATTCCAATATGCCTAGAGTTTATTTGGTTCGAATTACCTTCTACATTCAAGTTATATGTATGCATGTTGTTCGCATTGATATGTTGCATGCATTTATGATTCGAACTACTTGAGAGCATTTGCATTTGAATTTATGTTATGCATTGGAGCATTCCACTGTGCATTTGCGACTGAATGGTGTGGGCCAACTTCGCAAAAATATTTCTGCAAGTATATAATAAATATTAAGTAATAAATGATTGAATATGAATTGATGATGATAAAATGATGACAGTATACTTATATGCATTGACTAGTCACAAGGTGATGGGATGTGTGACCCTTCACTTTCCATTAACCTAATTTTTAGTATTATTATGTTTATTATTGCCACCCCCTTAAAGAATGCTTTGTCCTAAAAGCATATTAAATAGCATTTTCTCTAGCTGAGCATGTTTCCTTGGCAACATCATCTTTGTCTTTGTCTAGTTTTAGAGGTTTCACTTGGCTCTCGATTTGAGGGCTATAGAGGTTCATTTGTAGCGTGTGCATTATATTCTGAAGTCTTTTGACTTGGTTGTTAAACGTGAACCCTTGATGCTCCTTGGTAACATACCTTGCTTGTGTTTGCTATTGTATGTTCATATATGCTTCATGCCCCTTTTCATTAGTTGAAAATCAATTTTCTTGTGATGGGAACATTCAACTCCATATAATATATAATGTTGTCCTTGCTAGTTAAATTCCATGAATTGTTCTTCAAGGTTGGTGGTTTATGTGCCCAATTGAATCAACCATTTAGCCTCTAGTACCATATGATGTATCCATCTCATCAATTAGTAGAGCATAGAATCCTATTTGTAGTTCCAATTATTGTATTTGCATAGAGATTTTATCACATCTTCCTACTCCTTTGATCTTTTTTCCATCAATGATTGTAACTGTGAGGTCCTTGGTGGGGTACACAAAAAGGTTTTAGTTACTAACTGAAATTGATGTCTATACATGTCACTGTCTGAAAATGCAAGCCCATTTTGCATTCTCAAAGGCATTCTTTTCAGTAGCATTGTACCAAGAGATGTGGGAACTTGGGACAAGTTATGGCTTAAAGCCTCATCTTGTTATCATGAATGGAAGAGATAGTGGTACCTTTTCTCTCCATATTGAAGGATGTTCACATGTTTGGAGTAGTGTTTTATTGTTGAGTTCACCTATTTGGAGGCATTATAGCACATGTGGCAACATCTCATGTTTAGGGAACTTTGCTACAAATTTTTATGCATATTTCTCCAATCTTTGTACTGTTCACATTCTCCAAGGCAATCTCTACATATTTGGAGGCATGAGTCATATATTGACCTTCGGCACACTTACAAGAAAAGGGAGAAGCTTCTATAAGGACAACTTACATTAGGATTCAGAACAAAGAAGCTACTAGGAGAAGCGCTCCACCAAGAGAAGGCTCTTGTGAATTTTAAGTTATATTTATGAAGGGTGATAGATACTTCTAAAATAAATTATTAGAAGGAAATATGGATGAGGAATCTCTAGGGGTTTTGTTAAAATTAAGCAGCTACAAGAGCCATTCTCCGAGAGGATGGCATAAGACCCTAGCTAAGATCTAGGGCCCCCAGTGCACTCTTGGGGTTCTTGGTCTAAGACCAAGCAGTTAGAGCCATGGAAAAAGACCCTAGTCAGGGCCCCCAGTGTACTATTGGGGTTCTTGGTTGAGGACCAAGTAGTTTAATGATGTAAGTCCCTAGATGTGTTCTAGGGCCCGTGGATGTGTTCCAAGTAATCCTTGCTCTGTGCTTGGATTGATCCTTGGTTGTGTACCTTGGTGGATAAGACCCTAGTGGTGAGCTAGGGACCCCAGATGTGTTTTGGGGTATCCTAGTCTAGGACCAAAAGATTCTTGGTTAAATGCCAAGACGAGATGATGTGTGATCTTCTAGGATGGTCCATGAGACCTAGGAGCAGTTAAGAAGAAGGACATGATCACATCANNATGGTCCATGAGACCTAGGAGCAGTTAAGAAGAAGGACATGATCACATCAGTGACATTCCTCTTATGTTGAGGTGATAAAAGCTTATAAGCTAACATGAGACTTATGTGGACATCTTGCTATTGAAGAAGACCCCTTTGACTTTGTCTTGTTGCCTCCCCATGCTTGAGCCACGTCCTTTTTAATATTTAATGTGGTGTTGGTCTTTTCTAGTCACTTTGACCTGTTGACTTTTTAATCAATATTTTTAATATTAATTATTTTTTAATTGGGGTTTATTTGGGGTTTAATTAACCCTAAAAGGTAGGGTTAATTTATTTAACCTTAAACCCCTTCCTAAACTATAAAAAGAACCTCACCCCTCACTCTCTCATTCATTCTTTTTCACACACTTCCCTTGGTCTGATTTTTGCTGCGGCTACTCTTCTTCGGTTTGGTCTTTTGGGGTTCAGCCTCCTTGGAGTATTTTCTCTTGTTGTTTTGAGGTGCGGCCTCCTTGGGTTTTCTCCCTCTTGCTGGCTAGGGGTTCTTCTTGTGCTGCTATAGGGTACGGATGGCCCTAGCTCTGCTCTCCTCTTGCTGGTTGTGGTAGTCTGACCCTCTCTCCTTTTTGCTATAGGTGTCGCGACCGGTTGTGGTAGTCTGACCCTCTCTCCTTTTTGCTATAGGTGTCGCGACCCCCTCCTAGCTCCTCCCAACTTGCCGCTAGCTCCTCCTAGGTTGTCGTTGATGCTTCCTAGGCCGTCGCTACTACTTTCTTAGACTGCCATTGTTTCTTCTTGGTTGTTGTTGGTGTTCTTCATGTGTTGTTGTTGTCTTTACAGCCTCTAGGGCTTGATAAGACAACCCTAAGACTGCCACCCTAAGCTACCTACTTGTTGTAGCAATCTTATATATTTTGGACAGTTTTTGTTTGGATTGTTAGGGGTTTTCTTTCAGCCTCTAATTTGGTCTTTGGGGTTCTTATATCAGCCCTACTTGATGTTCAATATGTTGATTGGTTTTTGAGACCTACCTAGTTATTCTTAGCAAAACTGTCCACATAGATCATGATGACATCTACCCTTGACGGTTTGATCCATGACCATTATAGCTTTTTATGAGCATACAAAAAAGAGAACAGCAGCAAGCATAGGTAAAGTTGTTCTTTGTTTTGGTTAAGGTAATGTTAAGATTTTACTTTTGCTAATGATTAGATATGTTCCTTGTTTAAGTTAATGTTTAGAATTGTTTCTTGTTTTCCTAATGATCAGATCTGTTCATATTCAGATTTAGTTCAGAATAGTTTTCTTTAATGTTCAGATCCATTGTATTATTTTTGTGATTAGTCTACTTCAGAAATTTTGATTTGATTGTTGATCTATATCTATTGTAGTGAATAAATTTAAAAGAATATTATTGTTCTCGTTTTCCCTTGAAATTTTAACATGGTATCGGAGCTTAGGGCGTGAAAAGAGCTCAATTGTGACAGACTTTTGAGCCTGCGTAGATCCACATCTAAGGGTTTATTTTGCAGATCAACAGTAAGCTTGTTTTATAACAGATTTTGTTTTCAGTATGGCTTCATCTTCAGTCAAAGTAGAAGATAGGCTTGAAGGGGCTTCAAACTTCAATGCTTGGAAGGCTAGGGTATTTATTATCCTAGAAGAAGGTGACTTGGATGAGTTGGTTACCAGGGTGATAGAAAACCCTACTTCAAATACAGGAATGGCAGCATATAAGAAGAGGCAGGACAAAGCCAAGAGGGTCATCTTTAGACTCAGTTAAGGGCAGCATGATGCCTCTTATTGTTCATCTAAGGATAGCTAAGGAATGCTTTGATGCCCTAGCAAATCTATATGAAAAGAAGGCCCCAACTCAGAAGAGGATATTAAAAAAACAACTACGTACATTAAAGATGGGAAAGGATGAATCTATCTCTGCCTTCTTTTCGAAAATTGCCCAAACAGGAGATCAGTTTACAGCAATTGGAGTTGCAGTGGATGATGATGACCTTGTACAAACAGCAGTAGATGGTCTCCTGACGTATGGGAGACATTTCTCTCATCAGTCGATGGAAGAGAAGTTCAACCCAACTTCGAGAGATTATGTCATGATTTCCTAGAGGAAGAGGGTAGACTTAAAAGCAAGAATGAACCTTCAACGCTGAAAGACCATGCTCTTTCCTAATAATCAGATCTGTTCATATTTAGATTTAGTTAAGAATAGTTTTCTTTAATGTTCAGATCCATTGTATTATTTATGTGATTAGTCTACTTCAGAAATTTTGATTTGATTGTTGATCTATATCTACTGTAGTGAATAAATTTAAAAGTATATTATTGTTCTAGTTTTCCCTTGAAATTATAACATGGTATCAGAGCTTAGGAAGTGAAAAGAGATCAATTGTGACAAACTTCTGAGCCTGCGTAGATCCACATCTAAGGGTTTGTTTTGCAGATCAACAGTAAGCTTGTTTTATAACAGATCTTGTTTTCAGTATGGCTTCATCTTCAGTCAAAGCAGAAGATAGGCTTGAAGGGGCTTCAAACTTCAATGCTTGGATGAGTTGGTTACCAGGGTGATAGAAAAACCTACTTCAAATACAGGAAGGGCAACATATAAGAAGAGGCGGGACAAAGCCAAGAGGGTTGTCTTTAGACTCAGTTAAAGACAACATGATGCCTCTTATTGTTCATCTAAGGATAGCTAAGGAATGCTTTGATGCCCTAGCAAATCTATATGAAAAAAAGGCCCCAACTCAGAAGAGGATATTAAAAAAACAACTACGTACATTAAAGATGGGAAAGGATGAATCTATCTCTGCCTTCTTTTCCAAAATTGCCCAAACAGGAGATTAGCTTACAGCAATTGGAGTTGCAGTGTATGATGATGACCTTGTACAAACAGCAGTAGATGGGGAGACATTTATCTCATCAGTCGAGGGAAGAGAAGTTCAACCCATCTTCGAGAGATTATGGCATGATTTCCTAGAGGAAGAGGGTAGACTTAAAAGCAGGAATGAACATTCAACGATGAAAGACCATGCTCTTTCAAACAAAGCCAAGAGATGGAGGAAGTTTCCTCAGCACAAAGGCAAAGGTAAGAAACCCCAAGGTAAGCACTCACTTTAACTCTCATCTATCCAAAATAAGATGCTTTAACTGTAAAAGGCTAGGTCATTATGCAAAAGACTTCAAGAACCCTCATTCACAACAAAAGCAAAGAGGCAGGTTCCATGCTTCAGTTGCAACTGAAGAAGAAGAGCCTCAAAGAAGAAGAACTAGAGCTACTACTAAAGAACAAGAACAGAGCAGAGAAAGTTATCTTGTTTCAGCCCTCTCCGGTGTTGTCACCAAGTCGGAAGAAGTTTGGTTAGTGGACCGAGGAGCGAAGCTTCCAAATACATAACAGGCTTCAAACAGAAGCTTGTGAACTATCAAGATAAGGAGTTCAATGTGAAGGTAGAATTCGGTGATGATGGCACTTATGCCATAAAAGGATTTGGATCAGCATCTTTTCAACTTCAGTCAAGTAATGTATTTCATATTCAAGAAATTCTTTATGTTCTTGGATTAAAGAAAAAGTTTATCTCAGCTGCAGATCTAGAAAGCAAAGGGTACTCTGTAGCCTTCTCCAAAGGAAAGGCTCTTATGTGGCCCTCAAATGAAAGTATGAACTCAACCATGACAATCGGAGCTCAAGAGGGTGGACTTTACAAAGTCATTGGTCAAGTTATTAAAGCATTAGCTCATGAGATGATCAACCCCTGCAAACTATGGCCCAAAAGGTTTGGACATCTCAATTGTAATGCTCTCTTGGGTTTGCAAAAGATGGTAACAGGCAGTGTTACCAGAACCGGTAAAATCGGTCAGTACGACTAGTTCACAAACCCCATCGGTCTGAACCGCCCCTCCAAACCGCTTTTGACCATTTCCATACGGAACCGGTTTTTTTGCCCGAACCGGTCGGTTTTTTTCTCAAACTGGTATTCTATTCTAGTTGAATTCCACAAGCTAAGGTTAATTCTAGTTGAAATATTTTGGTTAATCTCATGGTATGGAGCTTGAGTGGTGATTGTTGTTGTGTTAAATCATACTTGCCGACCATTGAGGAATGAGGCTGAGTTTTTCCTTACATCCACTAATACGAACCCATTACTATTCTCCATTATACTAATTGTGTGAGTAAGTTTGTCTCTCTTTAATCAAGGGTTGATGAACTGACTTAAGTCTTAGAGTCTGTTATATGATACTGGCTAGATTGGAAAATATCTATCTTGAAATGCATATTATCATTGTGGTTTCTTCTCTAGCTTTTCAGGCTACAAAGGCTCATCTCATGAATCATGAGAATATATGTTTCAATTATGCCTATATGGAAGTGGTGGCCAGGATTTCAAGCCCTTATACCACCAGTTAGCATTCTATAACAAAGCACCTGATAAATGACATATATGTCTCCCGAGTCCTAGCACAAAAAATTTATCAATCTTCAAAATCCAAAAGTTGTATTAGATAAATGAGTTTGATCTTTAGAATAAGTTGTTACTCTACTATGCATATCTGTGTGTACACGATTATGCCTTACACCTTCAGATATCCCTGTCCAGAAACCATTCCTGCAATTTTCTATTTCTTTTGCTTAATACAGACAATCTATTGTTCTAAGAATGTCAGATAATGTATGCAGTTGCACACCTTGTTTTAATGTGCTAGGTTAAATGTTGCAAGAGGCAGACTCTATTGAGTCTCTCAGGTTGTGTTGATTGGACACATTTTTCGTATTTAGTAGAGAATCATATTTTGCAACCAAAATCCCTTTGCCCCCCACCCCAATTGGAATCAACTAGCAGCATTTTGCGAGTATTCTAAGTATACATTCCCCCACTCCCATTTTGATGGATGCACATGAATATGTATTTTTTTTTCAAAATTTGAATATTTTATGTATTTTAGTGACAGGTTTTTTGATCCGTTTTTTTTCTGGTTCCGATTCGGTTCTGGTTTTTTGGGTCGACTAGTTCAACGATCGGTCCGGTTCTGGTAACTATGGTAACAGGTATGCCAGTTTTTTCTTTTGAGCATGATAGTATTTGTAGAGGATGTGCTCTTGGTAAAAATACAAAGAAAGCTTACCCTCACAGTAATAAAAAAACTAATGGTATATTAGATCTTATTCATTCTGATCTTTGTGGACCTATGACTGCTCCGTCCATGAATGGTTGTCTTTATTATATCATTTTTATTGATGATTGTTCTGGTAAAACTTGGATTTCTTTTTGAAAACTAAAGATGAATCTTTCAGTAAATTTCAGGATTTTAAGAATCTTGTTGAGAATCAGACAAGTAGACACATCCATGTTTTCAGAACAGACAATGGAAAAGAATTTTACTCCCACAAGTATGATGATCTTTGTCGGACTTACGGGATTAAGAGGGAGTTGATTGTGCCTTATAATCCTCAGCAGAATGGGGTTGCAAAAAGAAAGAACATGACAATTTGTGAACCAGCCAAAGCCATGATGTATGATCAGAATCTTTCGTTGTCTCTTTGGGCCGAAGTTGCAAGCACTACAGTATATATTCAAAACAGGAAAGCCCTAGAAGAGAAAACTCCAGAAGAAGTCTTCACTAGTAAGAAGCCTTCAGTTGACCATATGAGAATCTTTGGTAGTCATGTCTAACATTCATGTACCAAAAGAAAATAGGACTAAGTTAGAGACCTCTGAAAAGAAAGGCACTTTTGTGGGATACAGTGAAACCTCAAAAGCATATAGAATCTATGTACCAAGGCAAAAGTTCATTGAGGTCAGTAGAGATGTGACCTTCCATGAGGAAGCAGCCTTTTGTCGTTCTAGAGAACTTCCATGTGATACAGAGGAGTAGGAAGCTCCATCTCTAGAACCTTCAAATTCACCACTTCCAGATGAGCAGAGGGAGGAGGCCAGAGAGCCTTCAATGGATCCCTTAAGGGATTATGTTGAGTTTCCCTTAGATAAACCTCCTGTCAAAAGGAAGTCAGCTTGGTGCCATGAAATTTTAAAGGAAGCAAATAAAGCATGCAGTGGATGGCAATGTGGAAAAATTCCAAGCTTGATTTGTGGTTCGTGGCTTCTCTCAGAAAGAAGGAATTGATTATGACGAGATCTTTGCTCCTGTTGCCAGGTATACCTCTATTAGAATCATCATCTTTCTTACTTCAATTTTTTATTGGAAACTTCAACAAATGGATGTTAAGACTGCCTTTCTTAATGGTGAAGTTGAGCAAGAGGTTTATATCGAGCAGCCTGAGGGTTTCGTGATCCATGGGAAAGAATCCCATGTCTGCAAACAAGCTCTGAGAGCTTGGTATGGAAGAATTGACAGTTTTCTTCAAAGTCTTGGGTTCTCCAAGAGTATAGCAGATCCTAATCTAAAGATTGTGAAGAATCATCTTGTTATCTTGGTCTTATATGTGGATGATTTGTTCCTTACTAGAGAGGAACGTCTAATAGCTCAGACTAAGAGGGAGTTATCAGCAGAATTTGAAATGAAGGACTTGGGTCTTATGCATTACTTTCTTGGCTTAGAGGTGTGGCAGAAACCTAGTGAAATCTTTCTCTCACAAAGCAGGTGTGCAGTTGATGTGCTTCACAGATTTGGGATATTGGATTGTAAATCCATGACCACACCTATGACTTCTAACCTGAAGAAATTACATGATCAAGCTACAAGTTTAGATCCAGAAAACCCCTACCGTATATAGTCAGATTATTGGGTCCTTGATGCATCTAGTACATACCAAACCGAACATTTGTTACGCAACGAATGCCCTCATCCAAATCATGTGTGAACCGAAACATATTCATATGGTTGTTGTTAAGCATATTCTCATATATATCCGAGGGACTATAGCCTATGGGCTCAGATACACTTCCAGTGGAGGTGTAATGCTTCATGGATATACAGATTTAGATTGGATGGGCAGTATAGTGGACTGAAAGAGTATTTTCGGATATTGTTTCAATTTGGGTTCAGCTGTGATCTCTCGGTCCAACAGGAAACAGGGCTTCATAGCCCAAAGCACTGCAAAGGCAGAATACATTGTTGCAAGTATTGCCGGTAGAGAAGCAGTGTGGCTCAGAAAGCTACTCTTAGATTTGTTCAGTGTTGTGCTGGAATCCACAGTAATTCACTGTGATAACCAGAATCTTGTGTTTCATGACAGATCGAAACACATTGAGATGAGATATCACTATGTTCGAGACATGGTGCAGAAGAACATTCCCAGTATTCAGTATGTTCTGACGGGGGAACAAACTGCAGATATTTTGACCAAGCCTCTATCGTTGACAAAGTTTGTGTACTTTCGAGACAAGCCTAGTGTTGTTGAGAATGCCTCTCTTGTTGAGAGGGAGTGTTAAAATTAAGCAGCTGCAAGAGCCATGCTCGGAGAGGATGGCATAAGACCCTAGCTGAGATCTAGAGCACCCAGTGCACTCCTGGGGTTTTTGGTCTGGGACCAAGCAGTTAGAGCCATGGCAAAAGACCCTAGTGAGGGTTGTTAGAATGTGCTCGTTTAACCATAAACAATATCACTATTGTCACCCAACCATAGGGCGAAGCCACCCCCGAGCACCTTGACCTTGACAGAGAGAAGAATCCTGGTAGCAAAACAGTAGCCAAGCAAGGCTAATGCACCAAGCAAGAAGTAACCAAAGTTGATCAGGGAGTCCAACCTAGAAAGATAGAAACAATAGACTTCAGAACTAGCAGCGGAACTTTCTCCAAGACTTGTGCACAAGACTGCCAAACTGCGATTCTGAGAATTGTGTGTAAAGTGAAGACTGGCGCCCTGTATTTATACTAGCTCTGGCAGACTACCTAGGCCGACTTCTCATTTTGGGTACTAATTAATTCATA
>CBVK0100028130.1:0-12204 GCA_900067695.1 Picea abies | reverse complement strand
GCCTCGAGCTTCATCCTCTTCTCTAAGGGGACGTGACAGTAGACTAGGCATCCAAATATCCTGAAGTGTCCAATCTATGGTTTCTTCCCTGTGAATACCTCCTATGGAGTCTTCCCACCCAACACCTTGTGAGGACTCATGTTTTGTATGTAGACTATAACGTTGCAAGCCTATGCCCATAAGAATCTAGGCAGATCCCGATCATACAACATTGCCTTCGCAGCCCCAACTATGGGCCTGTTCTTCCTTACAAACACCCCGTGTTGATGTGGATTGTATGGAACAGTCAACTCCCTCTTTATCCCAACACCTGCACGAAAATCCTTTAAGGCCTTCGAGGTGTACTCGCCTCCATTATCAGATCTCAATGTCTTGATCTTTATGCCTGTTCGGTTCTCCACAAGAGATTTGAACTCCTGGAACCGACTAAAGACCTCGTCCTTGGTCTTCATGAAATAGATCCAAGTCTTACTGGAATGGTCATCGATGAAGGTGACAGAATACTCGTACCCACTCAAGGATATTGTTGACATGGGTGCACAAACATCGGAGTATATCAAATCAAGAATGTTGCATGTCTTGTTGTCATTGTTTGGGAAAGTTGTCTTGGTATACTTCCCCATAGCACATCCCTTGCATACCTCATGATGCTTTGTGCTGAAATTTGGAAGACTTGTCAGTAACTCCTTGAGCACCTTCAATGCTCCATGATGCAAATGTGCCATCCTCCTATGCCACAACTCTACCATGTCAAATGTGTTGTGGCACAAATTGAAGCCTATAAAGCTTCTCCATCCTGACTCCAATCACTTTGGTTGTCTTGGAGTCCTTGGGTCGTATGTATACTCTCCCATCCTGGAATGAGACCACATAGCCCCTATCCTCCAAGGCTGAAACTGATATCAAATTCTTCGTCATCCCCGGAACACACAACACGTCCTTCACCATTAGTGGTTCCCAAAAGGCTCTGAAATGTAATTGTCCCATGGCATGTTACCCGACATTTGGCATTATTGCCCATCTCAATGTAGAGGTTCATCTCCATCTCCTTCAAGCTAGAGAAGTAATCATGCACTCAAGTCATGTGACTAGAGGCACCACTGTCAATATACCAGACTCCACTGTTGGTTGTACTTGAAAGACATGTTATGAGTGAAAACTCACTCTCAAATCTAGTTGCAAAGTCATCAACTTTTAGTGAAGTTGAAGCCACCATCAATGACTTCTTGTTTGTGACAAGCAAAGCATTTCACTTTGTTGAGATCCTTCCGCTTCTCTCCCTTTGAGGTCTGACCCCCACTGGGGCCCTTCTTCCCTCTAAACTTGCCCTTGCCCGCTAGAGCAAGGCTCTCTTCATCCTCAATCTTCAGTTGGTTGGCCTGTGAGGTACCAACACGCAGCTCCTCCTGGGTGAATTCGTCCCATAGCCTCTCTCAGTTAGGGAGTTTCTCCTACGCTACAACTCCTCGAACAAATACATCCCACTGTTTGGTAAATCCATTCAAGGCTGTCCTCACCAACTCAATTTCATTCACGACTTCCCCTATTGTTGCTAGCTCACCTTTGAATTGAGTGAACTTGATGAGATAGGTTGTAACAGCCTCTCCCTTGGCCATCTTGGTGCTCTTGAGTTTCTCTCTAAGCATCATCTTCCTACTTTGGATGTCTGACTGGTACAGTTTAGTCAGAGATTCCCACATCTTCCTGATTTTCTTCTTTCCTAAAAGGTGAAGAATATTATGGTCCTTCACCCCATCAATGTTAATTCTCCTTGCCTTCACATCCTTCCTGAGATGAGCAGCAAGTTGTGCTAGATTTGTTGGTGGCATTGGAGTTCCCTCAACGAACTGCCATAATCCCTACTCCTGTAGCACCAGAGCCATGTGCTCTCTCCATGGACTGAGTTTAGAAGCGCCCTCCAATCTGTCCTCTAACCTCAAGCCTGCATTTTCCATCTTAACTGTTGCACTAGCTCACATGCCCTCCTTGGCAGTTCGACCTCCTTGCTGATTTTTACTCCCTGGTTCACACAGCAAATCAACTTGGCTTCTATATTCAGATTAAAATGTTAAGATTAAACTTAGGTTAAGATTAAACTGTTGATCTCGGTATAAATTAAAAGTCCTTCAGCATCCCTGGACACTTGGGCCTATGTTGAAACACCTTCCAAGCTACAAATTTAACAATGGTGTTAAGCTGCAAGGATAAGAATACAAGAAGTGTTTAGAAAAGTCAGGGTATAATACATCTCAGATACACATTTATTAACACACACATATATATATTATTATTCTTTTTTAACTGTTCATATTTATTAAAGATCAAATTCAAAATTCAAAATGGCATTTGATTGCATATGTTATATTAACTGTCATGGTAAACTATGTTTTTCATTCCCTGAAAGATTGTGATTGTTCGGGTTTGTTGCAGAGTTAGTGCACAATATTTTCACATTGAATTACCCTAGCCGACTTGTCAAGCCACAGCGTTTCAGTCACAAGGCAGGTGAGGGCACTATGGGCTCCTCCACACCCAAAAAATCCATTGTTCCGCTTGAAGCTGCCACTAAGTTGTGATGGCACCCAAGACTCCCCAAAAGTTTGTTCTGAAGGTGTCTCACAAGGTAATAACCTCCCCATCCCGATATTGATTTTTCCAAGTCTAAACATGATAGTTTATGTAATCAGCTTTGTGCAGGCTCCATTATGGGTTACTTTGTTGAGAGGGTGCATACTGAGGATGTTATCTGAGGATGGATTAGGGAGGTGTAGGAGCCGCAAGAAAGGCACTACAACCATACCAACAGTTTGACCAAGGGATTCTTTTTGTTTTAGCTCGATGACTCAACCCATCCAATGGAAATCTTGAATTGAGGTCCTGGGTCTGCAAGAATACCCTGCTTGTGTTTTCTATTTGATCTCATGAATTTCTAATCTAGGTTGAATTTCGGATCCTCCTGATGCAAATTTGGCCAACCCTAGAACGTATATTTTCCTCTTTATAAATTTCATCTGTCATGACCCTGAATGTTTCTTCAACCCTAGGCCACAACACCAAGTTTTCATTAAGGGGAACCTTTCAAAGGACCTTAAGAATCTGCACTCATCCAAGTGGGGGGTAGCGTTTTTGAATGAAAATAGTAATCATGGGTTGAATTAGATGATGAATCATGATGCTTGAATTTACACCTATTCCTTGTTTCACCTTGGTCTTTGATAGGGGTAACGTACGTGTGGGTGGTTGTCCTATGTCACCCATACAGGTTCATGAATCATGCTTCACAATCCCATGAGAAGGAGCTAGAATGCTCGAGGTTGATGCAGCGTGATATAAAAAATATATATGTGAAAGAGCAAATGCTAAACTTAAAATGCAAAGCAAAACAAAGAAGATAGAAAAGTGAATCAAGAACCTGAAACAATAAAGAAGCATGAGCTATGCCCCCTCACTAAGAGGCCATCACCCCATGTCCTACGCAATGAGTGCATACCTAAAAAGGACTTGGCAAATGAAAGTCAAAAGCCAAAAAAAAGGTTGAATGAATAAAGAAAAAGACAAATAGGGGGTTGGAAAGACACAGTGCCATAAAAGACTTAGACATTGTGGTATTCATGCATATGTTTGACTTAGCAATCATATTTAAACCCTAAATTGTCTTGCTGATTTGTTATTTCAGCCTAATTAGGGCTGGACATCTAGGGTTTTCGAGCTGTTATATGCATTTGTAATTTCAGATTTTGTTGGTTGATAAAACCCTAATTTCATCCATTGTTTTAACCCTAGTTTTACTTGCACTTTATATGTTTCAAGGGCTAAATTTATTGCTCTGTTATAACTTGTATTACTGTTGTAATTTACCATCTTTCTTACAAGTTTTACAACAGAAAATAGCTTTTTCTTCTTTTGTAGTGTTTGGGGATCCTCTTGTCCTAAAAAATGTCTTGATAAGAATTCTAAATTGCCCTAGATTCTCATCCATTCAAATCTGGAAATTGCACAAACTTACCACATTGTCCTTGACCTTCATTATTTTATTCTATTGGTGGTAGATTGAGTAGCTACACAGGAGGCCTTAGACTTGATTGTATCCTGCCTAGGGATTCCTTGAGGCTACTAGGGAAGCCTTCATTGTGTTGGATTTATTCCTTCACTCAAACAAGGGAAGTTGTTTTAGGGCTGGACATCTAGGGTTTTCGAACTGTTATATGCATTTGTAATTTCAGATTTTGTTGGTTGATAAAACCCTAATTTTATCCATTGCTTTAACCCTAGTTTTACTTGCACTTTATATGTTTCAAGGGCTAAATTTATTGCTCTGTTATAACTTGTATTACTGTTGTAATTTACCATCTTTCTTACAAGTTTTGCAACAGAAAATAGCCTTTTCTTCTTTTGTAGTGTTTGGGGATCCTCTTGTCCTAAAAAATGTCTTGATAAGCATTCTAAATTGCCCTAGATTCTCATCCATTCAAATCTGGAAATTGCACAAACTTACCACATTGTCCTTACCTTCATTATTTTATTCTATTGGTGGTAGATTGCGTAGCTACACAGGAGGCCTTAGACTTGATTGTATCTTGCCTAGGGATTCCTTGAAGCTACTAGGGAAGCCTCCCTTGTGTTGGATTTATTCCTTCACTCAAACAAGGGAAGTCGTTGCCTGGGTGATAGTGGTGACATCTTTCGATGTTCCACTAGTCTTGGCACCTTGTAAAGACTTTTCACTGGGATGCTACACTATGTCGTGACAAGAGTCAAGTGGTAAGGAAGAACAAAAGCATTGGAGTAGCTAGAACCCAAGCCCTGAAAGTATTGACCTCTAAATCTCCAACCGTAGTTGGGCCTAATAGGCCACCGACTATAGTAGTCAGTAAGCCTTCTAATGGATTAAACCAGCGTGAGGGTGGTAGTCATATAGCTCACTCTCCTTTGATGCCCCTACATGCTCAAGGGAAAGAAGATATCATTGATGTTGATGGAGAAACAAAACAGTAAAGACAAATTACCCTTGAGGATTGGTTGTTACAATCCTTGGCTACAAGAAACAAGTAGCTCCACACATGCAAAGTGCTCCCTATACAAGAACATCTTAGACTCCAAGGTGATGATGATCCACAAGCAAGGCTCCAAGACAAGAGCGCTCCACATCCAAGGTCCAATGCTCCAATGCCTCTCCAATGTAGGCATTCTCCAAGCAACAAACCTCCTCCATGTGGCCAACATGTAGAATGTCACCAAGTTGTCTAAAGATCTCAAACGCTCCAAGGAAGAATGTCAATTAAGCATGCATATGAGGCCTAGCAACCAATGAGTAAGCCACCTCCGATGTGCAAATCCATCACAGATCAAAAAAGTGCCAACCATACACCATGCACCCGCAAACATGGTTTAAACACTTTCAGAGTAACCCCAAAAACTAACATTGTGGTACTGGTCTCCCCTAAATTAGTTGTCATTGTTGTTGACTAGGACATTGTCACCTCAAAAAGATTGTTTTGGGTGCTTCTTAATCTTGACGATCGACTCTTAGGCTTATCCAACATTTATGTCTCCTATGTTTTGAGGGAGCATGCAACCTTTTGGCCTTGACTAATTGATGAGCTGCCTAACACCTCATGGCTCATTTGTGGGGATTCTAACATGGTCAATATCAAGA
Organism: Picea abies; assembly: GCA_900067695.1. Taxonomy (NCBI): domain Eukaryota; kingdom Viridiplantae; phylum Streptophyta; class Pinopsida; order Pinales; family Pinaceae; genus Picea; species Picea abies. The sequence goes on along the minus strand of CBVK0100028130.1, from coordinate 6,548 downwards.
ATATAAAGGGGTATTACCTACTCGCATGTTAGTTGGAAAAAAAGAGGCCAGATTTACTTTGAAGCCCTACCACATGCTCTACAACCCCACCCGAAACCATTGGCAAGATTATGTTGATGATTGGTTCACTTGGCCGAATTTTAGAAAAGGTCCAAAAGGATCTACCAGAGGCTCAATAGAGCTCTACTATTAGAGAAAAACTTCTACTTTGACTCTGATGGAGGTTATCCTATGCATGTTGACAACACAATGACCTTACCAAACCACCAACTATTTGGTTTCCAATCCCCTAAGGGGCTCATAAGATGTGTTTGCCAAGAAATTGGTATATCATGAATGTTTCTCACCTCCAGAACCCGCATTGCTTTGGCTACATCCAAACTCTGTGGAACCTAATCCCCAGACCACGACCAAATTCTAGCAAGCTTGGTTGGTGGGAAGATGCCATTTCTAGAATTGTTGCCATCTTTTAGGGTCTATGGGAGACAAATTGCTAAGATCCAATGCAACCACAGCAAAGAAATTCACGATGAACGTGAGAAAGAAAGTCCAACAAGGGCTACCATGGACCCCCTACAATGAAGAAAAGCAATCTGGCATAGCTACCCTAACCATCTATTACAAATAGACAAAACCCACCAAGCTAGAGGCACTTAAAGAAGCAAGGCTTCGCTAGCTTAAAAACAACAACAGTCCCACCAAAGTCTTCTTTAAGGAACTTTCCATTGCTACTAAGGAGACCGATGAGAGTATCTTTGCCTTGAAATTTGAATTGGGCCAAACCACCAATCAAGAAGATATTGAGAAAGAATTAGTGGATCATTACACACTGGTGTTTGAAACTCAAGGTCATACTAAGGAAAGACAACAACCATGTAGAAGTGTTTGGAATTGATCCCATGCCTAGTCTCTGAAGATCAAAGGAAAGCCTATGACCTAGCTCTGTATCTTGTTGAGCTCTCGGCATCCCTCCATGAAATAGCAAATGATAATGCACCTGGCATCAAGGGATTCCCTTGTCAATTCTAAAAGGCCACATGAGATTTTGTCTATCCAACCTTGTTACATGTGTACACAAAGGCCTTTAAAAAACACTCTCTAGGAGCGAGGATTAACCAAGGTTTTATCAAGTTCATCCCCAAGCTAGGGACCTAGAGTTTAGTACAAACTAAAGACCCATCATTCTACTTAAAACAACCCACGAAATTATGGCCTAAGCACTTGCCTTACACATCGAGCATATTATTCACAAGATCATTCTCCCTAAGCAAACGAGTTATATTCAGGGAGAAATATTCCTGGATAAATGTTCTTGTAGTCTAGGAGAGCATGGAATGGGCATGATCTTCCAACCTTGATGCCCTATTTATCAAAATTGATTTCAAAAAAACCTACGATCAGTGGAATGGCCTTTCATCACTATGATGCTCAAATCCCTAACATTCGATCCCGGTTTCATCAATAGTGTGAAACCTTATTTGCAAACATATCAACCTATCTTTTCAATAATACAAGTAAGTCTGGGTGAGTGCAGCTTTTTTGGTCTACTACTACCTAAAAATGCAAGTCCAATTTGCATTTTCAGAGGCATTCTTCTTAGTAACATTGCATCAACATATATCAACTTTGGAGCATGGTACGTGTCATTTGTTCAAGCATCACATTGTTGATCATCCGTGGGAGAGGTAGTTATGAAGATCCATGTATTACCCTTTTTCTTCACATGTTGAGGGGTATTCATGTATTTTCAACATGTTTTGTTGATGAGTTCACATATTCAAAGGTAAGGTTGCACATGTGACGAACATTCACCCTTTGGTGCACTTATCTACATATTTCTATGCATATTGCTTTAAAGAGGGGTGCCATTGGGAGGTTTTCACTGTGTTCAGGGCATAAGCCACATATTTGGAAGCATTTCACACTATTGAAAAAGGGCGCATTGCACTACATGTAGACACATGGCATGTGTCTCTAGGAGCACCCATCATACAAGGAGGGTTTATCATGTGCCGTGATCACATTCATTGATTAACGAACATATTTTAAGCAGGCACTCTAACTTTAAGTGGGATAATAAATATTTCAACCCACCTTTTGCACATATCTAGGACAAATCGCCTTGAAAGTGGAGAATTGTTTATTTTAACCACCTTGAGTCCACTTTGCACCCATGCCAAGGAAGGTGGTTGAGCACTCCACTTTCCTTGGGATCTTGAATACTATTTTTGGAAAGGGAAGTTATTGGAGGATCACTCCTTGTACATTTATTAATATTTTATATATAAAGACATGGTTAAAATGGTTACACCCTATTAAATGCACATATACCTAGAGCACTCCATGTAAAGAGATCATGTTGGTTATTTGGCACATATATTGAGGAATAACAAGGACATCATGAAGAACTCTCAAAACTACTCTTGCACTAAGTTGCATGAAACGAGGAAACATCTAGAAGTTTCCGAAATAGGGATGTCAAGAAACACGACCCTCCAAAAATGGAAATGTCATGGGAAACAATATATATATATATATATATATATATCTTTTTTTAAATAACACATTATCTTGCAGGATAAAATAATGATACACATAAATGACATTTTAGAAGGAAAACCATGTCTGTATTAACATGAAAGGACATGTTGCACACAATTATAGGAGTAATGCCTTGCATGAGGACACTTGGATACAACCATGGAATAAGAGCATTGGACTAACATCTTGTTAGAATGTGCACCATCCTAGAGGAGAGGCATTAAACCCTAGGAGAATCATTCCTCAAGAGCATTTCATCATGGGGATTGGATAATCCCTAGTATGACACTTGTACATCCTTGTATTGTAGAGAGCAATGCTATCAGAACCAAACCGATCAACCCCAAAAATGTTAACCGGTGGACATTGAGGTACATAGAGGGATTGATGCTCTTGATTAAATGTCAGTTCCATACCCTCACACATGATAGGATCCAGTGGAAACATTGTAATCCTGCCAATCTTGAAACCTGAAAACCGTTAAATCTACTGAATTTTGAATGGGACCTAAAATTCTACTTTCTCCATATGAAATCCAATGAAGTTGGAACCACTCCCAAACATCCTGAAACAATTAATGGTAATGTTGAAAATTTAAGTAAAAGGATGAGAATGAAAGATAAAGGAGAATGTCAATACTAGGGTGGGTGAAATGGTGATGATATTTGGACAGATTTAAAATGTTTATTAGTGGTTAATGCGGAGATTTTTTGCCACCTAAGCGACCCACAGCCCCCTTGGCCACTTGGACAAGCCCGCAAACAAGAAAAAATCCACCGAAACCGCTGTCGTACGGGCCGAAACTCCACCGAAACGTCGTCGACCGTACCGTACAACATTTCCAAATCGAGAAACATCATATGGTACGTTTCGACGAAGTTTCGTACCCATTTCAACATGTTTCGACGAAGTTTCGTACCCATTTCGACATGTTTCGAGTACTGGTACAGCACCTAGGGGGTCATTTCTTACAACATAGCTCCTACACAATTATCGACGGCACACTATTTCCTCAAAAAAATTGTGATGTGGTCAAGGCACACTCTTCAAAGAGCTCTCCACTAGGATGTTTATTATCATTTATTGCCACATTGGTTGAGGAATATAGTTTTTTAATGAGGGCATTCTATATCTAAGGGGTTCCATGAAAACCCTAACTACTATTCGCACATTCTCCAAGGTCACACCACCTCTTGATGCACTTTATTTAACTGGTCAAAAGGTTAAATATGGAAAATGCACTTCTTGTTAGCATGACACTTGGCACTTATAGACTCTCTTTCACACATGACACTTGGCACTTAAAGAATCTCTTTCACACATAACACAAGAGGAGAAAAAGAGTGTTCCCTTATAAATATCTAGAACAGCTCTCTTATCAAAGAATAACCACTTCTAAAGAGGAGCGTTTAGTTTAGATATAACATGTGGCATATTAACATGGTCAAAACCCTAACACGCTAGGGTTTCTAAAGGGTTTTATAAATATTTTATTCCTAAGGTTGTTATGAGAAAAGGCTATAAAAGGATGGCATTCCCTCACTTGCAAAGTGTGATTTCATCTTGGAGAAAAAAGCTACAAGTGGCTGAGCATTGAGGATATATGGACCAGATTTGAAGCTGTAATTTATAATCTTTGGGGCTGTTATGTTGCATGAAAAGCTGCTGTTCTGTACTTGTGTCTTCATTCTTAGCTGGGCTGTAATTTTGCCATTTACGGTGGATTTGACCAGTGCAAGAAAGGCTGAAATGAGAAACCTGTTTGTCCTCTTTTAGGTTTATGATAACAGATCTGGATATGGAATGTATGGGGGCTGTTATCCAATAGAAGGCTGTCATTTTGCTTCATACATTCAGTTTTGACATTATATATTGATGCAAGTATTTAATGGTTGTGTTTGCATATCAGTTTTGGGCATTTGTATTTGGCTGAAAGTGCAGTTACAGATCTGTTGTAGCTGGTAAATAATGTTGTTCTTGCATGTTTTCTGGGTCAGTGTGCTTCATGATCAAGTTCCACATACTTAGCTCACAACTACATAGCCCTTGGATAAGGCACTTGTCTACTTGAAATCATCACTAATACACATTTAACAAACATAAATTTCTGATCTGTCAAATCTGGAAATAGTTATTTGGTTTGACAGATTTGACAAATCTTACAAGGGAATTCACCCCTTGTGCCAAAGGAGAGCCAGCCTACAGTGAGGAGGACAACCACCAAGGTGATAGTGGGTGGTGACCTCAAGTTCTTCTACAGTTTGTACTTGGACAATTGAACTTATCTTTTGTGCAGATCTTGTAGCTAACATGGTCAATCAGACAAAGCTGAACCCTAACTCTAGCTTTATACATCTAGACCGTTGAAGCCCTTGTCTATTCATTGTGTTGTAAAGTCGACCTAGGAGTGATTCACAAGACTCCTCTCCCTTAAACTTGATGTCGGGCAACTGGTTAATGGGCATGTTGTTGATGATTCCTTCTTAACAATTCTTGAGAACTAAAATTCTTGTGTTCACACCATGGAATGCCTGGACACTTTTTGTGTGGCCTAAGGATCAAATATTTAATGGGCCAAGATGCAGTATTACACAGAGAGCCAACAACGTATCCCAGATTGGTTTGCCTCACAAAACTGGTCCTGGATGTAGTCAAGAAAGATTTTTAAATATATCGGCATCCCTTATGTCTTCCACACTTCCCCTCAAGACCTCTGGGAGGTTGTAGTGTAGAGGGTAGAAAAAAATTGATAAGTGGATTACCAAACCCTTAGCCTACGCAGAAAAATTCCAAAATTACACTGAAGTATTGGCTACAACTCACATGTACTATTCTCCTTGTTGGGCCCCCTAAACAGTGGCCTATTCAGAGTTTGATAAGGCTCTCAAAAAATCTCCATGGGCCAACACTAACAAGAGTAAGTGGTTTCACAGAATTAACTGGGAGCTCAATTGCACCTTGCAAGAATTTGGAGGCGTTGGCTCTCCTGGACTGAGCTCAACCGAAAGTTTAACCTAGCTAACATAGACAAATTTATATTGAAACACATTCAAGGCCTCATCCCCAATGAGCTAATGCTTAGGCTTGGCCTCCCAGCACTTTAGTCTTGGTGGTGAAACTGGCAATGGGGAAAGGCCACAACCTTTTTTAAAATACAAGTCGGCTATGAGCTATAAGTGGCTTTGCTCCAAAGCGTTCCTCAAAGGCCAATTGAACAAATTGTGGTAGTTGAAGTCTCAATGTAAGATTTGGTTATTTCAACTTCGCAATATCTGGAAACTAGTGTTTGAATGCAAGAAGAAGTCTTTACATTATGTTTACTTATGGATAACCTCCTAATAGATAAGATATCATCATCTCTGGGTGTATAGGACCTGCATGGCCCATAGCATGGGCACGCCGAAACCCTTAAGCATCTGTACTCGTTTTGCTCTCTAGCCAAGTCTGCCTGGGGATGGGCCAAGTCGTTCTGTCGACAATACTTCCTACCTCCCTCGCCTTAAGTGCTGCCTTATAACACAATCGACTATCTAGGGACTTTGAGTTCCACTCTGCTTGGATGCTTATTATAGCTGAAATTATTTTTGAATTCGGAAGAGATGCAATGATGTTATTTTTAATTATGTTGTCCCATCACAGGGATTTTCATGGTATTGTTGCACTGTAATGGGTATCAACCTGTCCTTGCAGATATCTTGCAAGGGAAAGAAGGTGAAGATAGAGATGGAAGTTGGAACACCTCCAAGCATCATCTAGGTTATTGGGTAGGGCCCCCTATACTATGAACAAAAAGCCACCTAGCTCTTCTAGGACTACCTCAACAGGATCTAACAAAGGGGACAGTAGGCCCCACCATCAAGCCAGCAAACAGTGTCGCAAGCCCAGGAAGAAATGGCCACCAGCCCTGCCACATAATGACAAGCATTCTCCATCCCTGACCTGAGCCATTTCTGACAGGCCTAAGCCCTTAGAGCCTCCCACATTTTCCAGCATTTTTTCAAAGAGTG
>CBVK0100028102.1:0-10355 GCA_900067695.1 Picea abies | reverse complement strand
ATCTGGTCCCCCCCCACACTGATTTCATAAAATCAACTTCGACGGAGCCTCGAAAGGCAATCCAGGCCCCTACGGGGCAGGAGAAGTAGTAAGGGATAGTCTTGGCAGACTGCACAACATAACAACAGAAAACCTGGGCCATGATACCAACAAATCAGTAGAGATATTGGGTATGATTAGAAGAGTCCAACTATCCCTGGACCATAACCTCACCTGCCTCATAATTGAAAGAGATTCAAAAATTATAATCGAGTTAGCCTCCAAAATCATCAATGGCAGAAACCCAAAAAAAATCACCCCAAGATGCCACCTGTTGCCCCCCCTACAAATATTTCAAGCTTTACTCAAACCCTCTCTAACTATCCTCACCTCCCGCGTGAGAATGCAAGAAAATAAAGTGGCAGACAAACTGGCCAATGCAGGGGTGGAACTCACACAACAGATCACCCTTATGACCCCTGGAAGGCCCCAGAGCTCAACAATTTGGACTCACTTCCAGGAGCTGGCTTAAAGGGACTATCCTCACCTAGATGGGGTGACACTTAGCAAAAGGAGGGAGACAGGTGGTAGGCATAGCTAGCGTGGAGATTTAATACCCCAAGCCGCCACCCCTGACACAATTAACTCCCATGGTGTTCACCATAAGGGATATTAATTCAATGCGACTGGAAGAGCTCTCGGACTAGCGATCCAACCATATTAATTCAATGCGACTGGAAGAGCTCTCGGACTAGCGATCCAACCAGGCCACTGTTAATAGGCAACTGAACCAATCCCATCAGCCTTCAATGGCATCAATGGCTCCCAACAGCGTTATAATCGACCAAGGCACGCACTTTCTCCTGTCTCTTGCAAGATTCCTCCTCTGCATAGTGTTGCTCATCCATCCTGGCCTCTCTGCTTGCCTCCTTCGTGTCCTCTGAATCTCTCCTGACCAAAATCGCCCTCACTCCCTGTTTCTCATCATGCTACGGGATCAAGACAAGCCCAGGAATTCCTCAAGGAAAAAGAATGCCTACACCTGAGACAACTGGCTCATAGCTTCTCAACGAGCCTTGATTGCCCATTTTAGCTGCCCCCACATACCTACATGCAACACTCAGTCCACCCTGCTTATTCCAAAAGTAGAGAATCCACCTACCTCACCCCTAACTCAAGCTCATTCTCCCCTTCGCATTCCCAAATTGGAGATGCCGTCCCTCACTGAGCACTCTCCTCCACTCCAGACTCAAGCTCAGTCTCCCCTTCGCATTCCCAAATTGGAGACCTTGTCCCTCACTGAGCACTCTCCTCCGCCACCCCAACCCTCATAGGTTATCCTCAACACAGTCAAAGAGGAGTCTCTACCCTCAATTCAACATCTTGGCCCGAATTTGAATGACGTTGATCCACCTTCAGCTCCACAACCAGGACCTTCCACCTCCCAAGACTTTCAACCTCAGTCATGGGAAGGAGGTTGCATAGTGGAGGAGGGAATTCCCCCAAGCTGGCAACTGACAGGTGATGAGGAGAACCCAATTACCTATCGTCTGGCAGTGGAGCACTTGGAGATTCTCTTTGACATCTGACAGCGGCAGGATGCGAAAGTGCACGACCAAAGGACAATCCACCAGTGATTGGATCTCTTGTTCAAGGCCCTCTCAGACTCCCCACCATAAGCACAATGGCCCACCTGCAAGCAGAAGTTCATCCCGGTCTACACTACCCATGGACATCCAGGTTCCCCAAGGTTTGGCGCAGCCCACCCCTAACTCTAGTTCTTGTCATTTACAATTTTCAGAATGGATAGTGATTATCTGCTTACTCTTTTTTTTTTTACAGTTGTATAACCACCCTAGTATTGGCGGCTCTGAATGAAGTCTTCCCCAGGCTAGCTAGTGGGAACAAAGTTCCTGTTGAAATTCTCAGCTTTTGCTCAATTTTTTTAAATTTTTGTAAACAAAACCTCCTCCATTTTAGACATATCACTGCTTGGAGCCACCTATTCTGGTTTCCATTTTGTGGTGGAATAGGTGGCTGCCAAACGATGCACATGTGTACACTCATGATGATATAATACAAGGATCCATCTTTTTATTTACAAAAAAAAAGGATTAAAGGTTTAATATATAGATGAAAAGTTCATTTTACATAAATTGGGAATTCCCTCCACATTATTTATCACTTTCCAGACATTATTCCCATATTTCCCAAATTATACTTCATTTTAATTTCATGTTATTTTCCCCGTGTTTATGTAATTATAAATAATGGATTAGGAGAAGCCTTTTAAGAAGGAATACTAAGGATTATTTTATTCTTTTGGCCAAAGGATGATACATGGGGAGTTTATCATTTTTATTTGGATGTAGTAAGCTCATATCGTTATGCAGTTTGGAAGTATAGTGTGGATAAAATGATTAATTTGGGCATGAATGTTTTGGATAGTTGTTTATGAATATTTTGTAAGGTACTTCACACATATTTTTAGATTTACAATTGAGAATTATACAATTTATGAACAAAAATGATTGACTGTCACAATGAAAATAAATTTTCATGCATTCTTGTCATCTCATAGCATTTTTCGCTAATTAAAACTCCCTTTGTTATTATTTCCTTGCAATCTATTTATTCATTTTTCAATGATTTCCCTCAATGATCAAAGAGATAATTAATTGTTCATATGAAGAGAATTTTTTAAAGAAGTGTACAGGTGTACATTTCATATTTTTGAAAGAAAAATAGTAAGAGGGTTTCTTGTCAGATGTCATTTTTCTTCTTTGTTTTCCTTCTTTCCCCACTCATTTCTCCCTTGCATTGTTGAATTACTTAGTCTTCTTCAGAGTCATAACTTAGTCATTTCAAGCAAAATTATATTAGATGTTTGATATATTGTGTCTTGTATTTTTACTAGTTTGGATGGCGATGCATATAGATGATATTTTTCAATCAAGGAAGTAATCGGAGTGGAAACAAAGGTTACAGGGGTTGAAGAGGAATAGTGCCCAATGTGTTTGGGCAACAGGGAAGAAACAAGAAGATGGGATTCTCAATACACTTTGATGTTGATTATGAATAGGTCAATCAGTTGGTGCAAACCAACTACCTAAATCTTGTTGGGCATCCTACATTTCCACCTCCTCAAGCTCATCCTAATCCTCCCCTACAACCTCATCCTAATATTGTTGACTTCCTTGAACCTCTTGTGCATCCAACCACTGATGGATGGGGAAATATTCTGGTAAATCCTCCTTTTGCAATAGCAAGTTGGCCTAATAACCCTTTGCCACCACCTCCTCCTCTACACTCTATGCATCATGTTTCATTTGATGCCTCTATGGCGCAGTCAGTTCAAGTCCCTAGAAAGTACAAATTGTTGCCCATTGAAACCAAAATGGACAAAGGACAACGACTTGTTAATTCACCAAGCTCTAAGTCATCTGAATTCTATTCCATACAATCAAAACATCCTTCGTCCCAAGCATAAAGTAATCATAGAAAAAATACTTTCAATTATATGCACCCCGAGATAGAGAAACTGGAAAAAAAATAAGTTTGTTGATAAAGACTTAAGCACAGGGCTTCTCTCTAAAAAGGAAGTAAGAAAATAAATGAATCATCTAACAAAAAACATTATTTCTGATTTATTTAAATTCGTATGACAACATTTCCACCTTGACACTTGATGCATATTTTGGATATCAAACACATGATATTATTTTTGAAAACTTTTAATATCATGTCATTTTGATAATTTTTGGGGCGTACAAGTGTTTGTTGATGTGACATGTTTATATTGGTTACTTTTTAGTATACTTTATGATGTTGATATATACATGATATTTAATTATATTTAATTATATTTTGGATTTACAAGGGAAATGTTGGAAATAAATGAATGAAGACTTAGGGGGACCCCATCTATTATTTATTATTTGTTTACCCTTATTATAAATAAAAGTTGTCCTCTCCTAACTAAATTTATTAAACTTTAAAACAAAAAAAGGTAGTTGGACTACTCAAACTACTTTTTAAAGACATAAAAGGAGGAGAAAAAGACAAATTAAGGACATGAGAAAATAGAGAGAGAAAACTTTTAATAAGGTTTTATCTTGCCTCAAGTGAGAATGTGTTCATTCATTCCATTCTGAGTTTCTTTAGAGCTATGTTATCTTGTTGATAGGAGATTTATTCTAAAAGTGGTGAAGGAAGGACTATGAAGCATTGATTATTAACATGCTCCAAGGTCATTCATTCTTCTTGAAAGTATGTTTAATTTTAGTTTGAAGTTGTGAAATTTATTTAAGTGTTGTTTAATGCTAGTTTTGCAGAGTCAAGACAATAATGCACTTGTAGCTTGGATTGATCTAGTTTATTTTTCAGTTCTAGTCTTCTTCTTTTGAGACACCAATTGTCTATGCATGATTCAAATAACATCTTAGACTTCTAAGTCTAATTCTAATCCAAACCCTCACAAGGGTTTGAAAATATAAACACAGTTGTAACTCATATTGATATCAATAAAGTTATTTGTTGATTTTGTCTCATTTATGAGACTTGTTGTACACTTATTTTCAGATTTATGCTATCTTGCATTCACTTATTTATATATTTTATAAATTCATTTTGCAAATACATTTTCTATTTTTTTAATTTATTTCACATAAAATATACAAATTTCTATAATAGCATCAGATCCAAGAATATATTTCTTGAGGTCTGATTGGGATTTTTGATAGGCTATAAACATAGGGTGATAATCCCATCTATCTCATATACCATAGTGAGGTTCGTAAATGCTTGACTGAGGATTTTTCCATTCCTCCCATCAACATCTATTTGGAGACCATACTGGGGAGTGCTTTTTACTCTCTGGTTGTTTTTTTTTACTTTTCTTTTTCTATTATTTTTGTTTAATGACTTTTCCTACCCCACAACATCCAAACATAAGGTTTCGTCTTCCTGACTAAAGAAGTATCACATCAAGTCTTTTTTATCTTGTTTTAGAGACTTCCATCACCTGTGAAGAACTTGAACATTCTTGGGAGGTTATCACATGGGATATTGAAATCCAATAACAAATAGAATCCATTCAAAGGAAGACTCAAAATCAACCTCTCCAATATAAGGTTGTCTTATGACCACTCAATCTCATTCATCAAGATGAAAAAAGGTCATCCCCTTGAATTTAATCATTTATTTGAGATAGGAAGAAGAAAAGCAGTCTTAGAAAGTCTTCAACAAAGGCTTCAAAGATATTTATCTGATTATGAGACTGTGAGTTATTTACTTGAGCTGACCCAGGTTCTGATCTCAAATAGGTTTCCAACAAAACCCTCAAAATTATTGTCCCTCCTAGTAAACCAGAAGGCAACGCCGCGCACAGAGTGGACAATCGGGTCTCACCTGGGATATCTTTATGGGGCACTACAATACTCATGTGTTTTTAGTCTAGCAAAGAGTGTGGAATATGTTTTGATTCCTTTCCTTATGCATCAATATCATTATTCACTCATCTACTTCTAGGATTCATTCATCATGAAACTATGCATGCATGTTATTGTAATCATATTTAATCATTCATTATTTAACTGATACTTAACATAACATCCAAACAATCATTCAGACACATGAACACAATGGATTTACCGTGGTTCACCCCCTATTGGGGCTACGTCCACAAAGATCTGTCTCTTCTACTCTTTTATTCATTCTGCTGCAAAATTTTCATTGTGCACATTACATATTTAGGATTAAAATCAAAATGAGGGTGAGTACCCTATGGGAGGCTGACTAGATCACACCAAGATCCACATCCTATGACCTAACCGTAAAAAATAGCATATTTAACTCCACAACCATAACCAAACTCACAATAATCAACAACTTACGAACTCATAATAATCAACCGACCTCGACCTAGACCTCCTAGGTCTTTATTTATACTAATCTATTGCCTTATAGCCATCACAATATTGTCAAAAACCCTAAACCTAACATGGTTAGGCATGTCTACATGTGTGCCACACTACTTTTCCTCCTGCATGCTGCTTTCCCTTCTTTTTCTGCATGTTGCTTTTCTTCCTCCTATTGTGCACGCACTCCAAAAATAGGTCTTCTCTCCCAAAATAGATCTTTATCCCAAAGTAGGCCTATGCCAACAGGTCCCAAAAATTGACATGTGGCTCATCTAGATCCACTTAGGTGTTGTTTGCTTCCTGTACAACCTTCTACAAGTCGTGGAACGTTTCTTCTAGTTCCTTCCCTTTTTCTTTCACATGCGTAGCTTTTTCTTCTAGCGCCTCATCCATCTACGTTGTTATATGTTATTGCAACAATGTTGTACTCTCTATATGTGCCTCTGCCATCCTTGTCTTTTCTTCTTCCAGTTCCGTAATTATCTGCGTTGCTTTCTCCTGGAGGGGCTCCAATTGGGCCTACCTTTCTTACTTATTTATCTACATAGTTTTTAAGTATGTCCGCAGGGTCTTCATCTCATCTGTGCCCTTCAATCGTTCTGTGATACTCATGTATTTTTGTCATTTCTTCAACTCCCACATTGCAACGCTGATTTTCTCTTCTTGTTGGTCCAACTGTTGGACCTTTTCATCCTCCTCCAAAGTAGTTTATATTTGCACAGTTCTATCAAAAATTTATGTGACTTCTTTGGCTTCCCTTGCCATCTCATATGTTTGGAAGGTTGCATGTTGTTCTCTTTGTTCTCGGACTTCAAGAGGAGTCGTAGGATGACATTTTTCTTCCAAATCCTCTATCTCTTTCCTATATCCCTCGATTTTCCATGTAATGATCTTTATATTTTCATCTGCACTCCTATTTGGTGCTTACGTGCTGTCTAGAATTCGATTATATACCGATGTTAGTCCCTCATGCAGCTTTTCAATGCATTATTTTTCCTCCTCCTTATTCAAATTCAACTGGTCACAGGTAATCTGTAACATCTCTGAGACCCCCTTACCAACTTCCAAGTTGGTGCCATCTGAGCGGGCTCTGGATTGTACCTCATGCATTACACTGGCCGGGAGTTCGTATAGTGATTTCATGGGTATCTACGCTATGCCCAACTGAAATTGAGTTATGTCCCCCATGGGATTTTGTGCAGTCTCCTAATCGAATCTGAGAATCTATTGTGTGACCATGAATATGTCATTGCCTTGCATAACCGTATCTTCTTTTTTCCTCTATGTCGGTGCTTGGTGTGTTTTCTTTGTTGGCTCTATTTGTTGCACTTCAACTTGGTACATTGTATGAATTTGCAGTCATTGTAGAGTATCATGGACTTTTGTGAGTTTTTCCATGATATACTCTCTTTTTTCTTCTGCGATGTGGACCACATCTTACCCCCTGTCTTGGACCTTGTCTACCACAAGCTCAACATAGTCTTCTATCAGGGTGATAATTGGGGCCTTCTTGGTGTATTTAATATTTTTGTGTGTTTCCTCAACATGCATTGCAGTTATTTTTTTCGGTGATGGTTGCACCCCACTCTTTGTCATCTATTCCCCCTCTTCTTTGGTCCAATATGATTTTCCATTCTTGGCATCCCCTTGAACTTCCGCCTCAGGCACCATTTTTGTCCTCCTTGGCCTCTTTGATACTGTGCTACTTCCATATGCCTGAGTGTGCACCACAACCTTCCTGGTGTTAGAAGCCAGGCTATTTGTCTTTGTTGATGGCCCTACCTCGTCTTTCCCCTTTGGTTTGGATGATGTCGTCATTGTTGGATTTGTGCCTAGTTTTTCTACTAGAACCTTCCACAAAACAGGCTAGCCTTTGTTTATCCAATCAACGTCTTCTCTAGTGACGCAATACCGCATATCCAACAATTTGTTCCTTGGATTCCTTGCGGCTTGGATCCACGTATGGTGTCTGGATTCCTTAAACTGTGTTGGAAAATATTGAACAGACAACGAATGCGTGTTGGAAAATATTAAACAGACAACGAATGGTTGTCATTGATGGAAAGTTTGTATCAGAAAGGAATCCCATTGCAACAAGATCACGATTCAATCATAGCCATTGAATCAAGAATGAATCTGGACCGTATATCCTAGTCCTTGTCAGAATTTCGGGGATCGAGAGTTGAAGAAGTTTTGTAATTTCATCCACAGGAATGTTGATTTCGCAATATGCGAAATTCCGCTTTAATCGCAGCCATTGAATTGAGAATGAATCTAGACCGTTGATTCTAAATCCATGTCGGAGTTTCGGGAATCGCATGTTGGAGATGTCAAAGAAACAATGCAACAAGACTTCTGATTTCGTGATATGCAATATCACGATTCAATTGTAACCGTTGAAACAAGAGTGAACCAGGACCGTTGATCACAACCTGTTTCGGAGTTTCACAAATCATGATTTCAAAAGGAAAAGAAACAGAGGTCAAACATCCCAATTTCACGATATACAATATCACAACTCAATCGTATTCATTGAGTCAAGGTCATACCTGTACCATTGATCATATCCTGTGTCGGAGTTTCGTGAATTGCAACTTAAAGAGGAAAAGAAACAAATGCAACAAGAATCTCGATTTTGCGATATGCGATATCGCGATCCAATCGTAGTCGTTGAAACGAGTTCTTATCTGGATTGTTGGTTCAACTCCATGTTGGAGTTTCATGAATCGCAATATGGAGAGATAAAAGAAACAAAGCAACTTTAATTACAAATTCGCGACATGTGAAATCGCGAAAGCGCCTTTCGCATAAAGTTGTGGTCACAGCCCTTGGTCATGGGAAGAGAAGGAGTCAGTCCAGATAAGCTCCATTTCGGAGTTTCGGAGATGGAAACATGAAAGTGTCGAGACACTTGGGCAAAGGAATGTCGAAATGCCGAAACAAGAATAATAAAAGTCATCCAACGGTGTGGATAAGACTTGAATGAGATCTAAGGGTTACTTTTCTCTCTCACAGTTAACTCCTTAGTTTGGAATCTGTTAGCAAAATAGACTCATGATTGCAAATCAGTTAGCGTTTCAGTTGGTGTTTCAGTTGCTCGGACAATTGTCTTCTTTTTGCCTAAGGAGTTGGGAAGTTGAACCGTCGTGTAGGTGTGTATAAAAGAAGATGAGACAGACTGTGTATGGTTGGCTATTTTGGATGAAAAAGAATGAAACTGTAAGAAAGGGAAAAAGAGAGTATGCATAGTATGAAATTGAGAATATGTGCAAAGTGAGATTAAACGCAGAGCAGGATAACAGAGCAAGTTAAAGCAGAGCAGAATGACAAAAAAAGTAGATGCAGAGCAAACCTGTTGAACAGACAGAGGAAGAGAAGATTTGCAGAACAATTTCTAGAAGATCAGACTTACAGAACAGAGAAAGGTTGGTAAGAATTGATTTATCTGTGAAGTTGTTTGTGTATTCATTATTTGATATTTCAAGGAGGTTGGGAGGTGCTCGGGAGGACTGTTGTCCTTAGAGGTTCAAGTGAGTCCTTGAACACAGGAAGTTGGAGCTTCCATCTGGTTACAGCCAGAGAAACTAGGGTGGCAGGGTGGTGCAAGGGAGAACTCTTGTTCTCTGTGATACAGGTTGGTGCCTGTATGATTGGAAGTGGGTTCTTCCTTCTAGTTGGTGCTATAGAAACCAGGGAGTTGGTGCTTCCTTCTAGTGGGTACTAGAAAAACCTGAGAGTTGGTGCTCTCAAACAAGTTGCAGCTTGTAAAACAGAGGTAGCAACCTCACATTGAGTTGGTGCTCAATTGTAAATGATGTACAAAACTTAAAAGACTGCCTATCATTTCGAAGAAGAAGAAGAGGTTTTCTCCCTTTATGGGTTTCCTCGTGAAAATCGGTCTCTGTGTATAATTTATGTGTGACTGATGCTCTTTACTTTTACTTTCCATATGATGTATACTGTTGATGATCACTTGAAGAAAGAGTAATAATATTTTAATATTGTTAAAATTGTTTAAGCTCAATAACAACTGATTCACCCACCCCGCCCCTCTCAGTTGTTTTAGTAATTCCAACAATTGGTATCAGAGCGGGTTCCTTTTATTCAAAGGTAGATCTGTAAGCTTAAACATGACAAGTCATGAAGGGACTTTAGCCTCTAAGCCCCCTCTGTTTGATGGAACAAATTTTTCCTTATGGAAGGTTAGAATGAGAACATACTTAATGGCCTTGGGTCCTGATGTTTGGAATGTTGTAGAGACTGGATATACAAAACCTGTTGTCCTAGCCTCCAAGGATGATAAGTTAGAGTTTAGTTTTAATGCTAGGGGGATGAATGATATCTTGAATGGACTTGTTGAAGCTGAGTTTGTAAAGGTGATGCATCTTGATACTGCCAAAGCAATGTGGGATAAACTTATTAACAGTTATGAAGGAAATGAGAAAGTAAAAGATG
>CBVK0100028101.1:0-22322 GCA_900067695.1 Picea abies | reverse complement strand
AAGAAGGCCTTATATGGACTAAAACAAGCACCACGAGCTTGGTATTATAGACTGGACAAATTTCTACAAGAAAAAGGGTTCAAGAAAGGTACTGTTGATAGTAACCTTTACATTAAGTCTGAAGGTGATAATTTACTAGTTTTTTTGGTTTATGTAGCTGATATTATTTTTGGCTGTACTAATGAATCATTTATCCAGTGGTTTGCTAATTCTATGCAAACGGAATTTGAAATGTCCATGATAGGAGAACTATCATATTTTCTTGGCTTACAAGTAAAACAAAGCTCTGTAGGAATCTTTATTTCTCAAGAAAAATATTTGAAAGAGATATTGAAGAAATTTCAGATGGAAGATTCCTCTACAGTTAGCACACCTGTGGTAGTTGGTTGCAAATTGAGCAAAGATGATATCTCACTTGATTTTGATCAAAGAACATACTGCTCAATGATAGGCAGTCTTCTGTACATCACAACATCTCGTCCTAATATAATTCAAGTTGTTGGAATGGTAGGTCGTTTTCAGTTTGCTCCTAAACAAAGTCATTTGGTAGCTGTCAAAAGAATATTCAAATACCTGAAGGGAACAATGACATATGGACTGTGGTACCCTAGAAATCAGAATTTCCAGTTAACTGCTTATTCAGATGCAGACTGGGCTAACTGTGTTGATGAGAGAAAAAGCACCAGTGGAGGAGAATTTTTTCTAGGTGACTCATTAGTTGTGTGGCTTAGTAAAAAGCAAGGATCCATTTCATTATCCACTACAGAGGCAGAATACATTATTGTTGCTACTTGTTGCACACAAATCCTATGGATGATACAAACTCTTGCAGATCTGAAGGTAACTTACACTGATCCTATTCCAATTCATTGTGATAACACCAGTGCCATAAGTATCTCCAAGAATCTTGTTCTTCATTCCAAGACTAAGCATATTCCTATAAAGTATCATTTTCTCAGAGAACAAGTTACAAACAGAATTATTCAACTGAACTATATACCCTCTACAAAACAGATTGCTGATTTTTTTACTAAACCATTAGCAGTGACCCCTTTTGGATATCTTCTTCAAAAGATGGGGGTTATGATTTCTTGTGTTTAAAATTTCACCTGGTCAGGGGGAGTATTTATTAAATATCTGGTGTATTTCCTAGATACTTATAGATGACAGGGGGAGTATGTTTTTCAACAAGATCATGGGAAGAATGTTTCTTCTTTGACATTGATGTCAAAGGGGGAGAAAAGGAGTAGAGTCGAGCCGACAGAGTCGAGCCGAATGCAGAGGAGTTAGGGAGAAGAGTTGAGTCCAAATACATATGGGTGCTTGTGTTACAGAGTCAAGCCGAATGCAGAGGAGTTAGGGAGCAGAGTCAAGTCCGAATACATATGGGTGCTTGTGTTTCCATCAATGCCAAAGGGGGAGATTGTTGGCAAATATTGAACAGAAAACGAATGTGTGTTGGCAAATATTAAACAGACAATGAATGGTTGTCATTGATGGAAATTTTGTATTAGACAGGAATCTCGTTGCAACAAGATCATGATTCAATCGTACCCATTGAATCAAGAATGAATCTAGACCATAGATCCTAGTCCTTGTCGAAGTTTCGGGGATCGAGAGTTGAAGAAGTTTTGTAATTTCATCCACAGGAATGTTGATTTCGCGATATGCAAAATTCCGCTTTAATCGCAGCCATTGAATCGAGAATGAATCTAGACCGTTGATTCTAACTCCATGTCGGAGTTTCGGGAATCACATGTTGGATATGTCAAAGAAACAATGCAACAAGACTTCTGATTTCACGATATGCGATATCACGATTCAATTGTAACCATTGAAACAAGAGTGAACCAGGACCGTTGATCACAGCCTGTTTCGGAGTTTCATGAATCGCGATTTCAAAAGGAAAAGAAACAGAGGTCAAACATCCTGATTTCATGATATGCGATATCACGACTCAATCGTAGCCGTTGAGTCAAGGTCATACCTGTATCGTTGATCATATCCCATGTCAGAGTTTCGTGAATCGCAACTTAAAGAGGAAAGGAAACAAATGCAACAAGAATCTCGATTTTGCGATATGCGATATCGCGATCCAATCGTATCCATTGAAACGAGTTCTTATCTGGATCGTTGGTTCAACTCCGTGTTGGAGTTTCACGAATCACAATATGGAGAGATAAAAGAAACAAAGAAACTTGAATTACGAATTCACGACATGTGAAATCGTGAAAGTGCCTTTCGCATAAATTTGTGGTCACAGCCCTTGGTCATGGGAAGAGAAGGAGTCAGTCCAGATAAGCTCCATTTCGGAGTTTCAGAGATGGCGACGTGAAAGTGTCGAGACACTTGGGCAAAGGAATGCTGAAATTCCGAAACAAGAATAATAAAAGTAATCCAACGGTGCAGATAAGACTTGAATGAGATCTAAGGGTTACTGTTCTCTCTCACAGTTAACTCCTTAGTTTGGAAACTATTAGCAAAATGGACTCATGATTGCAAATCAGTTAGCGTTTCAGTTGGTGTTTCAGTTGCTCAGACAGTTGTCTTCTTTTTGCCTAAGGAGTTGGGAAGTTGAACCGTCGTGTAGGTGTGTATAAAAGAAGACAAGACAGATTGTGTATGGTTGGTTGTTCTGGATGAAAAAGAATGAAACTGTAAGAAAGGGAAAAAGAGAGTATGCATAGTATGAAATTGAGCATGTGTGCAGAGTGAGATTAAACGCAGAGTAGGATAACATAGCAAGTTGAAGCAGAGAAGAATGACAGAAAAAGTAGATGCAGAGCAGACCTGCTGAACAGACAGAGGAAGAGAAGATTTGCAGAACAAATTGTAGAAGATCAGACTTACAGAACAAAGAAAGGTTGGTAAGAATTGATTTATCTGTGAAGTTATCTGTGTATTCATTATTTGATATTTCAAGGAGGTTGGGAGGTGCTCGGGAGGACTGTTGTCCTCAAAGGTTCAAGTGGGTGCTTGAACACAGAAAGTTGGAGCTTCCATCTGGTTGTAGCTAGAGAAACTAGGGTGGCAGGGTGGTGCAAGGGAGAACTCTTACAGGTTGGTGCCTGTATGATTGGAAGTGGGTGCTTCCTTCTATTTGGTGCTAGAGAAACCAAGGAGTTGGTGCTTCCTTCTAGTGGGTACTAGAAAAACCTGAGAGTTGGTGCTCTCAAACAAGTTGCAGCTTGTAAAAGAGAGGTAGCATCCTCACATTGAGTTGGTGCTCAATTGTAAATGATGTACAGAACTTAAAAGACTGCCTATCATTTCGAAGAAGAAGAAGAGGTTTTCTCCCTTTATGGGTTTCCTCATGAAAATCTGTCTCTGTGTATAATTTATGTGTGACTGATGCTCTTTACTTTTACTGTCCATATGTTGTACACTGTTAATGATCACTTGAAGAAAGAGTAATAATATTTTAAGATTGTTAAAATTGTTTAAGCTCAATAACAACTGATTCACCCCCCCCTCTCAGTTGTTTTAGTAATTCCAACAAACTGAGCTATCCCTTTAGACTCTTGTACCATCTCCACCTGAATGCGTCATATATTGGTCATTCTCTGTTGCATGTCTTCCAAAAACATAACGTCTTCCAAAAACATAACAAAGACTGTGTTTTTTTCTTACTGGTTTTTATTGTCTTTTTCCTGCCATAGGGATTCATATTGCACTCCATAGCACTTCCCCAACCTATCAAAAAAAATTGAAAACTTTGGCTCCTGCCACCCTGCCAAGGATATGAGGATAATTAGCCAGGAATAATGGAACTCGGTTCCATTGTCCTGCACATCTTTGCAATCGATCAAAAAATGGTTCAGGAGGTAAGGCACCAAAATAAACATTACCCCTTTCATGCAATGCATGACAACTGTGATGACTCATGTTGGAGCCTCTTATTTTCTTCATTTTCTCAGCAACTTGCAAGCCATGAGATTGTTGGAGAACCTATTCATGTCATCATTGATATATTTGAGGACAATGACAATGTTCCCTCTGTTGGTACCAAACTACTCCTTGACGCTCGCATCAATCTCTTTCTCGTGCGCTTTGTTGTGCAGGTACTCTTCTGGTTGTGTGCCAACTGTGGGAAACCATGTAATTTTGGAGATCAACTCCACATCAATGTGGAGTGGCCTATCGATCCATAGAATGCTTCCATGTACCTGGGCCAACAATTTCTTAACGCACAACCACACATTCTTATCACGTCTGAAGTGTGGTATGTCCAAGACGTTCATGATCCTGGAGTTGTATATCCTTGTTATCCACTGCGCAGGCTCCATGATAGGTCTTCCTAGGGGTCCAATATCCCATGTTTCTGCCAATTAAGCTTCCTCGACCAGGCTTGGAAAGTTTGTTGTGTCACAGATGTCGTGATCTGAGTACCTAAATTTGGGCACCTTCCCAAGCATGTCCTCCACAACGACCACGACATCCAGGATGTGAGGGAGTGTTATTTCAGTTGTTTCTTGTGTTTTTATTTTTTAGTTGACTGTTGTATGGACCTCTACTAATTTTTGGGTTGTATCTTCCTCCTCTCCCTCAGAATCTGACTGGTTGGTAATATCTTCGACCAACACTTCCTCTACGCCCTGCCCCTATTGTTGATCCTTCCTTCCCTTGGGATCGGTAGGTGTTTATACATTAGGATTTGTACTTCCATTTTAATTTCCAGAGCTCTGCCCCATTTCCCCTTGTAACGATGTTGAGGTTTCCTCCTCAACCCTCATCAGGCTGAGTGACTTTGTTTCTTAGGTAGTGACATCTTCTAGTTATACGATATTCTTGGGTTCCACCATCCTTTACTTTCTTCTATGTCCCTATCGAGTAAGCCAAACATATTTCCCTGGAGCACCAAACTTTAGAGGTGTCATGTTGTATGTGGGTTGTACAATTGTTCTCTTATTTGCACAATTTTTCCTAGGTCACACACTTCTAGCTCGCTCTATGCTCAAAAATTGCTAAGCATCGAGATAACCCGTTCTTTCCGCACTTTATAGACCTGATCATAACTGTTTATCCATATTTTTTACTTTTTTGTGCATTTGCATAGTGTCCAATTTTCCTGTGCGTAATCCCCTACTTTTTATCGCACCACTTATTGTGCGCTACTTTTTCTGCATTCCCGTCGATCAACCAACTTCCTCCTCTTTTTGTATTTTTCTTCTTTTTCTGTTTTTGTATTCCTTTTTCTTATTTTTCTCCTTTTTATGTCTTTTTATAAGTTTTTTTCTCCAAATATATACTATAGTACACTATGTACATGTCTTCCTTATTGTGCTGCAATTACTGAGAATTTGTAGGTCGACTATTCATATATAGTTTCAGTTGGATACCGTTCACCATTCCTTTCATCTTTGCTCCTGTAAAGTCCTTTAGTTGCACAGATCCTCCATCTGTGACATGGTTCACTTCATATGGCCCTAGCCAATGCATTCTGAATTTACCAGGATGTTGCAAAAATTTATTGTCATAGAGGAGAACTAGTTCTCCCTCCTTAAATCTCTTTTTATTTATGTGTCTATCATGTCAGGCTTTGTCCCTTGCTTATATACCTCTTGGTGGAATCCTGCCAGAATCTTGTCTTCTTCCATTTACATTAGTTGACTTAACCTCTCTTGTATTGTGCCTCTTTCTTTCATATTTGTAATTGTTGCTATGCACAAACTGGGTACCAAAATTCTAATGGCACCATTGCTTCCTGTCCATACACCAATATGAATGGTACATGTCTTGTCAACTTCTTTCATGTAGTTTTGTATGCCCATAGTACTGTTGGTATTTTCAAATCCCAATCATCTATATTAACATTGCAGATCTTTGTCAAGGCATTCTCCAAAATTTTGTTGAAAGCTTCTACTGTTCCATTTTCCTAAGGATTATATGGTGTACTCTTCTGGTGATATACTTCAAACTCCTCAGTCATAGCCTTGATGATACTATTGATAAAATGGGTTCCTTAGTCACTCATCAAAATCCTGGGGCATCCAAATCTTGTGATCACTTGATCAAATAAGAACTATGTTGTTGTCTTTGCACTGCAATCCTTGACGGGTGTTGCTTCTTACCATCTAGTTAAGTATTATGTCACAGTAATGATGTATCTATCTCCTGACCTTATTGTTGGTGGATTGATAGGTATGAAAAAATCTATTTCCCACTTGTCAAATACCTAAAGAGTTACTGGTGATCTTAGGGGAATCTCATCCCTCTTGTTGGGTTTGCCAACCCTCTGATAGACATCATAATCCTGGAAATATTCTTTGGCATCTTTATGAACTGTTGGCCACCACAAACCTACACGCAATACTTTCTACATGGTAGATTTCCTTGCATAGTGTCATCCATCTATACCTTCATGAGATTCTGTTAAAACCCTAGGTCATTCATGTTCTAATAAATACCTTCTCAAGATGATAGTTGCGCCCATATTGTATAAATGACCTACAATAAGTTGATAGTATGTAGCTCTAACTACCATGTTTTTCTTCTATGCAGTACTAAAATCCTTTGGCACAACTCTTGTACTTAATAATTCAATGACATCAGCGAAGTACTCATCAACTACTTGTACTAAAAATAATTGTGCATAAGGGAATTTGTCTTCCAAGTTAGTAGATTTTTCTCCATTGGTTATCCTTGACAAGTGATCAGGGAATGCATTCAACTTCCCTTGTTTAACTATTACCTCAAAATCAAATTCCTTGAATAATAACAACCATCTACATATCCTCCCCCCCCAACACTGGCTTGTTGACTAGATATTTGAGGGCAGAATGATCTGTGAACATTTTAAAATGTTTTCCCAATAAGTAATGTCAAAATTTCCGAAGTGCATATACCATGGCTAGGCATTCTCTTTCTATGGTGTTGTAATTATTCTAGAATTATGATAACTTCCTTCTTGCAAAGGCTATAATATGATCTAAGTCCCCTGCTCTTAGATGCACCATAATTTCTCCAAGTGTTATTGTTGATGCATCTACATGCACATGGAATTTCTTTTCCAATATGGAAACACTAATATAGGTGTTGTCACCATATTCTCCTTTAAAGTATCAAATCCCTACTGAGAATCCTCATCCCACTGAAATATGGTGTCCTTCTTCAACAACTTTTCCATTGGTGCAATAATCTGCACATACCCCTTGATGAACTTCCTGTAGTACCCCGTATGTCCAAGTGTGGCTCCTAACTGGCACACTAACTTTGGTAGTGGTAAGTTCACAATTACAACAATCTTAGCATAGTCAACCAGTAAACCCTATCTGCACACGATATGTCCCAACAACATTCCAAAATGTGTGCCAAAAATGCATTTCTTGATGTTTAATGAGATATGACATTGCCTGCATCTTTCCAACATTAGTCTTAGGACTTCTACATGATCTTTCAAAATACTAAAAACAGTCCAATCATCCAGATATACTTCTAAAACTTGATGTATGAACTCAAAATCATCTATGACCACCCTTGAAAAGATAGTTGGTGCATTCTTCAATCCAAAGGGCATAACTGTATACTGATATGATCCCCATTCTTTAGCAAAGGTAGTGTTATTCCTATCCTTTGGAGCTATTTTGATCTGATGGTAACCTGGGAATCCATCTATGAATGAATATATTTCTTGGCCTCCCACATTCTCTAATACCTCATGTGTAAAAGGGGTAGGGAAATGATCATGTAAGAAATCATCATTTAAATTCCTCAAATCTAAACAAATCTTGATCCCCCCTTGATTCTTTTCCTGGACTACCATGGGACTAATCCATTCAGATTCCTCCACTGGTTCTATGCTACTAGCTTCTAAGATTGGGTCAATTTATGCTTTCACTCTCTGCTTGTACATTGGATCCATATTTTAAGGTCTATGTTTGATAGGTGTGGCATTTGGTTTTAGAGGTATCTTCATATCACCTAGATCACTTGTTATTCCCTTCATCTTTGTAAAGGTTGTTGGAAACAGGTCATTGTATTCGTGTGGTAACTTTGTTATCCTTTCTAGTGTATGCTCATCCCAGTAATCTCCAATGCTTTCCATTTTATGGTTTTCTTCTATCCCAATGTTAACTTTCTTGACCTTGATTGGTGCAGCAAATTCCTCTGATTCCATAGATGGACCTTTCACCTCTCTTTCTCCTTCAATCTCTATGATCTGAATTTTTCGTGGATCATCTTCATCTGGTGCTTCCTCTGTGACATGATAACATGAGAGTAAATATTTGACTATCTGTCTATTCTACTATTGATATTCTGTTATAATATCCACCTTGAGTTCCTCAAAGAATATCACTCCTTGTATCAGCTTTAGAGATGAATCAATATTGAGGTTCTCATGCTCAAATGATAAAGTTACCAAAAAAATTTGTTGTAATATTGTCCATTATGTAGTACCTCTGTGCATTTTTTGGTCTATGTACCAATTCCCTAGGATTCCTTCTAATGTATGGATAAACTAGTGAGGCCATTCTTTTGGAGGTTTCAACCTCCAATGTGTTATGCATTTCTCTGGGTTCTAATTTGGTATTCCTCGCCCATTATACTTCTGGACTGTATTGCCCCCGTGTTCTTCACCAAATATAATGTGCAGTATCCTTTTACATTGATACCAATCATAAATTGTTTCCTTATGCTCGCCCCACCATCTATCAGGTGTTTCCTTTGTGCAATACCCAAGGCTAACAACCTCTGATTTTCAAAAACTTCCTCCTCATAGTTTTTCAAGTATTCCTCTAAGTTGTTCAACCCATTAAAACTGGGAGGTTCCCTTATTTCTATACCAACCCACCGTACTGCGTAGTCTATTCTTATGAACCTCCTTGTGGAGACTTCATGTAGTATCTGCCATCAGTTCTCCAGACCCATGTCTGAGTTTGAAGCACACGATCTAATGCTTCACCAACTAAGTAATCCATAGACAATTGGGTTGACATAATCTTCTTCGTGTGCAATAGTTCTATATAACTAATTTATTTCTTCCAAGTCCAACACGTCACCTCTACAAACCTCTCTCCTTCTAAAGGATCCAATGGTGCAATCACTTTGTACTCGCCTTATTCAAAAGTCAATTTCCTTGTCTTTAGGTTGATCACAACATGGTTATCAAATGACCAATCCAATATAAGTAATGTTAGGTAGGGTGTTGTGCCATATACTATCTCTATCACTTTGAAATATGCCATAGTTTGCACTCCATCCAAGTCTACGGTCACACATTTAAGTCTTTAAATTGATAACACTCTGTGTTGATTTTCTAGTTTCAACTGGACAAGTGAATATCCTAATGTGGGTTCCCCCATACATTTCCATGTCTTCTTAGGAAATACGTTTACTTCAGAGCCTACATCGAGTATGATATTTCCCATGTTGAAATCCCCAATGTTGGCATTTATCTTGAATTCCCTACTTCTTCTTCTTCTTGTATGAAGATGAATGACAATCTTCTTCTCTAAGTTCCCTTTTACTTATGTGTTGCATATTTCTAGAAAATTATGTAAGACCTTAATAGATGATGGATCATTCAATAACTTAACACAGCATTACAGAAAAGTCTTTATTTTACTTAATTTCTCTAAAGGTTTTCCTTTGCTAGTATGATCCATTGAAGATGGAATCTCGTACTTTGGTGGATCCTGAGTTTGATGCACAATTGATGTAGACGCAATGTTCTCTTTTAGAATCTCTTGTTTGGCCTCCTTAAATGTTTCCTTTTCTTTCTGCGTGTCAAAATGCTTATGTGGCTCAATATTCTTCTTAACCCATTGGTGTTGAGCTAGATATTGTTTTTTTGCATCAACATGTGTCTTGGATCCTCCTCGAGTGACCATATTGATGTTTTAACCATCATCCTAGGATTCTACAGAAATCCACTTGAAATTTTGATTGTTCTGGTTCTTTTTTTCCTATATTTTTTCCCAAGAGTGTTGGGAAATCTTTTGTTTCATGGTCTATTGCATGGCAATACATGTATGTCGCAGGTGGAAGTGGAAAATACCTTGCATAATTTCCTAGTTGTTGGTAGTTGTGGCATACTACTCTCCCTCTGCCTTGTCCAAAACCTCCTCTTCCTTGGCCTCCACCTATGAATCCACCTCTATCTCCTTGTGGTGCATTGTGTTGGGGTACTTGGTTATATTGCGTGGGATTATATTGTGGTTGTGAATTGTTGTATTGTGGCTATGTGGGATTGAATTGTGGTGGAACCTGGTTAAAATGAGGTGCATCTTTCCCTATGATCATCTCTTCTTGCACCTTGTAAGTGTCTGAAGTTATTTCTCTCATCGGTTCCAGTGTTCTACAATCCTTATCATCAAGACCCAATGATTTGAAAAAGTTGTAGTATGAACTCTTTGGTATTGTCTTATACTTTTGCATCAATGGACAATGATATGGATCATTCCCATGTGTCTTACAAATATCACACCATGGTCCTCCTATTTGCAAGGGGTTTGGCACCCCTGCTGCCAAATACTGTGTAAAAGTTGGACATTCATTCTTATGATGTCCTTCATTCCTACATAACATACACCAAACAACTTCTATATTCTCTTTTCCCTTATTCTGGTTCAGTTGAAATGTCTGATTCTTCATATCCTCTTTCATCTCCTCTATTGTTGGATCTGTTTGCTAATATTGGTTTTCTTCCAGCTATAGAGTTGTTTGCAAGGCCTCTACATGATTTTGTAACTTTTGTTGTCTCAAAGGATACTTCAAGTGTGGTAACAGTGAGTTCACAAATAACTGCCTATGTTGCATGTCAGTAATTGAATACTTCAACTTATTTTTAGACGTTTGAGCCTTTGATCAATCTCCCAGACAGAATCACCTGGTTTTTTCCTGATTTCGATCATTTCATTCATGTACTGGTCTTTTGATATTGTCTTCTAAAACTCATTTTCCAATAGCTTTTTCACCTCTGTGATAGTCTTTGGTACTCCTTGTGGACAATTTACATCAAGTCTCATCTACTAGTCCAACGTGCAGTCTCTGAGTGTGATAACTAACTACACGATTTTTGTATCCTCGTCTGTGATATTCTTTCCTTTCCATAAATTTTCATAGATGAATAGATTATTTTCAAGGTCCTTAGATGCCTTGCCCTGAAACTTTGGTAATCTAGTGGTGGAATCTAGTCCTACCATTTTGAACTGTGTTGAACTACTATCTTTGCGTGGTGTATATAAATGGTTGTTACTTATTGAACTTTCTCCCCTAGTTGGTTGTCCTTGATTGGACCCTTGACCTGTTTCTCCTCTTTCACTAAAATTTGGTTGTCTAAAAGTTGGTGCTCTTACAGGTGTATTAGTCGCACATGGGGTTGTAGGCTCCACACTGAATGTGATCTAGATTGGAGTTCTGTCTTCTGTGCCTGACCCTGGACCTCTTTTTTACCATTCATATGTTGTGTTCAAGATTTCCTCAATATGATCTGCATCCCAGAGATCCTCTACCTCTTCTTCATTATTCTCCAAGCCCTCTATGTTGGCTATGGCCCTCTTTTTGTTATTCATCTTATATTGGTAAGGTATTCCACTGCACGTCTTTATAGATTTTTCCATTATTTTATTTAGTTGGTCCTATTCCATAATTATTAGTCCCATGGCATCCTTTTTCTTCCCCTTGTCCATCTCCATGTCCATATCTCAAACTCATGTCAGTGTTTCCCCCCTTCCCCCATTCGCGCAGAGAAGTTTAGTTGTTTGATTCCATGGTCATCACACTTTTTTCATAAAATAAAATATTAATAGAAGTATAAATTGATCGGATGTACATACCTCTAGGTCCTCTAAAAAAATATGGCTCTACATCAATGTATGACTTCACAGTATCAACAGTAAATTCGGTGATAAACCCTGGAATAATACTATCTAACCAAAACTCTACTACGCGTGTAAATTTATTATTGACTCATTGTAACTGCATGATCTCCACGAGATGCCACTCTAGTTGTCTAATCTGATTTGTAGGATGGTTGTTCTTCAACCTCAATAACCAATCCTTCAATAGATGCGGGAAATCACACAAAAATACCTCATGCAAGTCGTTAAACACATATTTGTCGAGATACTTGCATGATGTAAACTTAGGGTTTATGTTTTCCTTTTGCGCAAACTCGAGTTCCTTTGTTCTCAACCATATTTCAACCTCTGCCTTTGTTGGATTCCATGGACTGAACATTCCCTTCTATGCTTTCATCCTCCGTGATTTTCTTCCACAAAACATGTCCACTCAATCATGTGTAGTTCCAGCTAGCAACGAAACCATTTGTTGGTTACTTGGGCTGACCCAGGTTCTGATCTCAAATAGGTTTCCAACAAAACCCTCAAAACTATCATCCCTCCTGGTAAACCAGAAGGCAATGTTGTGCACAAAGTACACAATGTGGTATCACCCAAGATAAATTTATGGAGGACTGCAATCCTCAGGTGTTTGCAGTCTAGGAAAGAGTGTGGACTATGTTTTGATTCTTTTCCTTATGCATCAATATCATTATTCATTCATCTACTTCTAGGATTCATTCATCGTTAAACTATGCATGCATGTTATTGTAATCAGATTTAATCATTCATTCTTTAACAGATACTTAACATAACGTCCAAACAGTCATTCATACACATGAACACAATTGATTTACCATGGTTCACCCCCTCCTGGGGCTACGTCCACAAAGATTTGTCTCTTTGCTCTTTTATTCATTTTACTACAAAATTTGTGTTGCACGCATTACATCTTTAGGATTACAATCAAAATGAGGGTAAGTGCCCTCTGGGAAGTTGACTATATCACACCAGGTGCCACAACCTATGACCTTACCCTAAAAAACTAGCATATCTGAGTCCAAAACCAGAAACAAACTCACAATAATCAACAGCGTATGAACTCATAATAATCAACCGACCTCAACCTAGACCTCCTGGGTATTTATTTATACTACTCTATTGGCTTATAGCCATTACAATATTATCAAAAAACACTAACTCTAACATGGTTAGGCATGTTTGCATGTGTGCCATGTTGTTTTTCCTCATGCATGCTTCTTTTACTTATTTTTATGCATGTTGCTTTTTTTCCTCCTATTGTGCGTGCACTCCAAAAATAGGTCTTCTCTCCCAAAATAGATATTTTTCCCAAAATAGATCTTTTTCACAAAATAGATCTTTCTCCCAAAATAGGCCTGCACCAACACTGAGGTAAAAACTTTATCAATCTCCTTTTCTCCCAGGAAATCTACAATGAATTCTTCCAGTGGTTTTGGTAGTACTAGTGGACCTACGTCATCACTGCCTTGATCATAAGCATGTATATTCATTTTAATCTTGTCCAATCAACCACAAATCCCACAAAAGTTATGAAACGATATGATTTATTCCAATTTGAAGAGGATGAAAATACTACTCCATGGCATGTGTCCTCTCCTTTAGATCTGGCTCCAACCACCACTCCTCTTTCAAAGTTTCAAGATCATTTGGATACATTTTTTAACAATGAAACTATTTTGGTTAATGAACATTTAGTTTCTTTTTGAAATGCATGTCATAATACCAGAGCAAATGAAAATGATACATGCATGAGACTATTTGTTGATTCTTTGGAAGGAAATGTTGCAATCGATTTCTTTGAATTACCACCTAGGATGTTTACAAATTGGGATGAATTATCTTATTGGTTTAAGTCAACATATGGAAAACCTCAAAGTCTAACAGATTTGTTGAAATAATAATCTTGTTTACAACAAAGTTGATACAATCAAGTCTTTTAACTTATGTTTCACCAAATGAGACAATGAGATTCTGAAAATTATTCGACCACACAATGAAGTTGCCTTAATGAATTATTATAATGCATTGTCATATTCTTATCACCATAGATTAGATGAAAAGAACGCTAATAGTCTGAGATCTGCATTACAAACTTATCTAGAGTTTGAGTAGCAGTTGACAAGAACAAGGATTCATGTTAAAGATTGTGTCAAATAAACTAACATGTCAACTATGCTACAACTTGTACAGGATATGAACAACATAATGATTTCTTTTGAAAGAAAAGGGGTGACTTCCACTTCTGTTAAACCTCCACCCAAGGCTATTCTCTTAAAAACCTAGTGTAATTTCTGTGAGGAGAATCATGATGAGGACACTTGTGAGATAAAAAGGAATGCAAGAGAACACATCTTTGGAAAAATATATGATACAACAATTTTTTCCTTAGAATGGGCTTAGGAATAAGATGTGATGATGGTTGATACTCAAAATAGATCATATTAGAACAAGAGAAAAGGTGGTCCTTCTAAAACCGTTTTTGATCCAAGTACATCCTCACATCAAACTAATCCTCATATCACAATGGGTACTCAAAGTCTAGAGGTGATTCCAACCTCATCTTCTTCATCTAAATATAATATCTTGAAACAATTGGCTACAATCAAAGAAGATGCATCTTTATTAGACATGGTGATTGTCCCTAAACAACAAAAGCATCAGAAATATTTTATGGAAGGTAATGCTTTCACGGTTTCCAATTTGAATGAGGAATAGAATGAAGAATAAATATATATAAATAAAGTAGTTGTATATAATCCTACAAATTATGTAAAAAATCCTCTTTTTTATGTTTCTGTAAAGATTATGGATAAGACTACACATTTTTGTCTAATTGATGGGGGTTCTAGCCCCAATGTTATGTCTAAGATTATCATGGAAGAGTTCGGTCTTTCATGCACCAATGAAAACTAAAAGAGTATGTTGTCTTATAACAATCAACAAGACATTATTGGTGAAGTAAAAAATGTAATTTCCATTTTGTGTGCTCACCCAAAGATCATAACCACTTGTAATATTCAAGTAATTGATATGCCATTTAACAATTATTATATCATCTTAGGAAGATATTGGAAATCATTAACCAATGGATATATTTCTATGGATTGAACACACATGTCCCTTCAGAAAAATGGAAAGAATATAATTGTTCTTCGAGAGGGAAAAATCTCACCATACATTGAAAGAGGTCATCAACCACAAGTAAATTACATTGAAAAGGATATATGTGTATACTCAATATTTCTAAAAGAAGATAATGATTTTGTTTCACAACTCCCTAACCCTAAAGATGGTATGTGGCACATACACTTTGATGGTGCATTCTCTAGTGAAAGTAATGAAGCAGGTATAGTAATGTATTCACCTATAGGAAAAATTCACAATTTCTCTTACAAATTACAATTTGCATGTACTAATAACATAATAGAATTTGAGGCCTTGATTTTTGGAATAGAGAATGCATTCAATCTTGGTTGTTATCATATTTCTATTTTTTGGGATTTTTAACTTATTGTCAATATGGTTAAAAGAATTTATACCCCATCTAATAAATTGCTAAAAATTTATACACAAGCGGTTTAGAAATTAATATCTAATCTTCTATCTTTCAACATTACTCATATCAGGAGGAAATTTTTTTGTAGAGGATAGTGTTGATCAACATTGGGTTAATGCAAGGTCAGAGTATTATCTCAGTTGGTTAGAGCGTCATGCTAATAATGCGAAGGTCACAGGTTCAAGACCTGCATATGACAAAATATAATTTATGTTTTTTAAAGAGCACTGGATTGGGAACCCGCTTCTTGAGAATCCCCTGATGGATTCTAGGGTTCTTGACGTTGGTCGCCATGGTTGTAGGCTCGATGGATCCCCCCCAACCCTTGTCATTGTCTAATCTTGTAGTGTTTGAAGCATTGATCTCCTCCTACTATAAAGATGCCAAGGGAGCCCCTTCGTCCTAGTGCATCAAAAGACTGGATGTGATTCCAAAAGTTTCGGTCCACTCCCCCTCTTCGAGACCATTTTCTCTTCGTCTTGAAAAAAACGGTCTAATACAGAAGTTTGTTGGACTCTGGACATCCCCCAAAGCTATGGTTCAATGGTTGGAGCATAACTAGAAGAAAACAATCAAAGGACAACTTTCTACAACTTTTTGTGGTAAGGGTTTCTACGTTTTTCTCTTTGAAAACAAAGCATATCGATACTTGATCTTCAGAAACTACCCATATTTCATAGGAACCAGAGGGATGTATTTGAACAAATGGACTCTAGACTTCAGTGCAGAGAATGGCATCCCCTCAGCAATTCCAATATGGGTTAGGCTTCCCTTCTTGCCCCTCCATTGCTGGAATGATGAAACAATAAAAAATATAGGCAACGCTCTAGGAAGGTTTATCGATCGAGTTGAGCCACGAGATGGGATGCAATATTGAGCAAGGTTATGTGTAGAAGTAGACCTAGAAAAAGGGCTTCCAGAAGCAATCCATTTCATATTGTATGGGTGGTAATACATCCAAACTGTGGACTATGAACAACTCCCATTTAAGTGCAAATCATGTCATGAATACGGTCATTTCACCAAAAATTGTCCTAAGGCAGTCCAGAAGAATCCAGAAAACAAGGCATATGAGCAATGGAAACAGGGAAAAAGAAAGAAAATGATGAATAGAGTAGGCAACCCGCAACAGGAGTGAAAAAGAAACTCCAGACCCCCCTCGCCAAGTAAAGGGAAATCCCTAATACAAATTGAAGATGAAGTTGAAAGTAGTAAGAACAAATATGAACCCTTGGAAACTTTGGAAGTAGAGTTGATCAATTCAAAGGAAAATACATAAGAAAACATCCCAGATCAAGATGTGGATCTCGATATCCCCCCATAGGAACCAAACCCCCAACTCCAGGTAATTCATCAAGCACGAGAGGAAGACAGTAAAGAATAATCTAGAGAAGAAATGGATCTATAAATCCCAAAGAATGCTCGAACCATGAAAGAAGGAAGGAGAACAAATAAAACAAGAAGGGCAAAATTGACTACCCAGGACAAATATCTAGGAACCCAACCAACATTGGAGGAGATCCTCAGAAAAGAAGGGAAAAATGGAAAAGCCCAAGCAGTAAAGGGTGAGTCTCATCCCACAAAGGGAGGGGAACCAAAGAACAATAGTAAGTAATGAAGGTAGTCTCCTGGAATTGTATAGGTCTGGGCCAAAGGGAAAAAAAAAAATCCATGGGAAAGTTAATTCGGATAGAAAAACCCCAGATCCTCTTAATCCAGGAGACAAAACTTCAGGGTGATGAGGCCCTTCGAGAAATGAAGCAAATTTGGAAATCAAGTAGCGAAACGATGTTAAATGCTAGAGGTGCCCGAGGAGGGATCTGTACAATGTGGAACACTCAATTTTTCAAGGTGGAACAAATAGTGGATTCAACTCACTGAACGTTGGTAAAACTAAAGCACCTCCAATCAGGTATTATCTACCATATCTGCAATGTTTATATTCCTAATAATTACTGGGAAAATAGAGAATGTTGGGAAACGCTAATGAAAATTAAAGAGTTAGGCGCCCAATAAAACTACATAATAGCAGGGGATTTGAACATAACACTTCACCAAGGGGAGAAAAAGGGAGGGTCCTCTGTTAGAGACCAGTTCAAGGAACATTTGAAGGATTTGATCTCAGACCTATATCTGTTCGATTTCTAACCCTCCAAAGGTAAATATACTTGGAGCAACAAAAGAATAGGGGTGGGACACATAGCCACTAGACTGGATTGTTTCCTTATCCACAACCCTCTCCTCTTTCACCCTCTCTCCATTACCTCCCAAATCATGTCATGGGACATCTCAGACCACCGACCTATAGCTCTTACTTTTGAAAAATATGAAAACATGGGCCCCATTCCTTTCAAATTCAAACCTCTGTGGTTAGATCATTGGACTTCCTCCCCCTCATCTCCTCATCTTGGTCTACCTAGGTAAACATAACCCCTGTGTATATTTGGGAGCAAAAACTGAAAAAGGCAAAGAAATATTTAAAGGACTGGGTCGAAGCTTCCCTCAAAATCATAAAGGAAGAAGTAAAGAGACACAAAAATAACTTATAAGAGCTATATAATGTAATGGAAAACAATGAAGTACACTCCAGACACTTCGAGTAGGAGAAAACTCATTTCCAAAACTCCTTAAGGGCACTCCACAATGAGGAAAAGGAATGGAGACTAAAGTCGAGAGATTTGTTTCTACAAGCAAGAGACAAAAATACGCCCTTTTTTCATAAGAAGGCTAAAGCTAGACAATGTAAGAACATAGTGAACAAAATTAAAACAACCACAGGCGAAGTAATTAATTCCTTTGACGAGATAAAAAAGGAAGCCTCCTATCATTTCAAAAATATTTATACCCAGGATGGAGTAGATAATAAAGATTAGAGTATGTAGTCCATTGAACCAATCTCGCAGTTGATAACGGATCAAGATAATAAAGAACTGACAAAGGTAGTCACAGAAGAGGAAGTTAGAATGATAGTCTTCCAATTCGACCCAGATAAAGCGCTCAGGCTAGTTGGTTTTACTCCACACTTCTTCAGAAACTGTTGGGAAATCATTAGAAAGGAACTGCTTTGTATGATTAGATATGTCCAGTCTACCTGTAGGATAGGAGGAGCCACAAATACCTCCTTCCTTGCATTGATCCCTAAAGCTAAAAATGAAAACACTTTTGATCATTTTTGTCCCATTTATCTTTGTAATGTCTGCTACAAAATTCTCACCAAAATTATAGCCAACAAGATAAAACACCTCCTCCCAAGGATAATTCTCCCAAATCAAGGGGGATTCATGACTAAGAGACAAATTTGGGACAAAATAATCCTGGTCCAGGAAGATATCCACACCAGTGTCACAAATAAAGAAAAATGAATGATAATCAAAATCAATATGGCAAATGCCTTTAATCAAGTGAAGCATGAATTCCTATTTGATGTGCTAAACAAATTTGGATTCCACAAATCCTTTGTCTCCTGGATCAAGGCTTGTATCTTGTCCCCATGGATAGCATCATTAATCAACAACCGCCCAACTAATTTTTTTCAATCCTCAATAGGTCTCAATCAAGGGTGCCCTCTCTCTCCTCTATTGTATGTTATTATGAAAAAAACTCTAAATAGAATCCTGGAGAAAGAAAGGACCAACAAAATTATTCCAGGATTGAAAATTTCTAGCGGCGTCAGAAGGATAAATAAATCACAATTCGTTAATGATACTCTTGTTCTTTGAGGAGCTTCCCAAACAATGGCCCAGAGATTTAAACTAGTCCTGGACTAGTACAAACAAGCTTCAGGGGGACTTATCAACAAACTCAAGAGTAAAATTTATGCTTGGAACATAAAAGCGGGATCAATGGCTAGAATAACCAGCGTCCTCCAATTCTCCTTCATGACGGACTGGAAATACTTCAAGTATCTAGGTACTCCCATCAATATCAAAACCCTCCCTGGGGAGGCATGGCAGGTGATACTCCATAAAATTAAAGATCAATTTGAAATTTGGGGAGTCACGTGGCTAAACCCAACAGGAATGGTCATCTTAATAAAATTAGTACTCTCTTCCTTCCCAATTTTCCAATTTTCAACCCTCTATGCTCCAGTGGGAATCAAGAAAGAAATGGCCAAAATTACATGGAAATTTCTCTAGGAAGAAAGCAAGGATAATGGAAAAAAAATCCATATGGTAAATTGGGCTATTACCTGCACCCCTAAAGAAAATGGGGGTCTAGGCACAAGAGAACTAAAAAATATAAACTTAGCACTGGGAGCCAAGTTAATCTAACTTGTAATCACAGGTGAAAAAGAATGGTGGAAAAAAACACTCTACAATAAGAACTTATCCAAAGTCAAAAAAAGATGCGTGGAGGAAGTAGGCATTGGGAAATCAGGCTCCCACATCTGGAAGCTTATTCGGGCGTATGTTCCGCTAATACAATCTCGCCTCAATTGGAACCTAGGGAATGGAAAACAATTCAATATTTGGGAGGATAACTAATGAGAGATGGGGATCCTCTCTAGCATCCCTTCTCTGAACCACTTCAAGCTCTAGCTCTCCTCTTTTGGAAAATACACCCTCTATGATATCTCAAGCTAACATATGAATGGCACTCAGAAAAGTTGGAATCTGGGCGAGGTCCCTCCTCTCCTAAGAGACGAGGCTAAGCAGTTCCTCCTAGCGATATCTGGAAATGCCCTAGTCTGGCTTAATCAAAAGGACGATAGAAGTTGGGGGAAATAAGGGTACACAGTGAAGACGGGCTACAAGAAACTCTTAGTTGGTTGTGATATCCCAAACAAATCCTCCATCTGGAAAGAGATATGGATCCCAAACAACCTTCCAAAAATAAACATCTTCTGCTGGAAATTGGCTCACAATAAACTCCTAACATGTGAAAATTTGAACAAAAGAGGCTTTTTGGGTCCGTTTAGATGTGCCTTGTGCGCCAATAGCCTAGAAAGAACTGATCATTTGTTCCTATATTGTAATTTCACTATATAGGTGATAAACAATGTTTACCTTGAATTGGTCACCCAAATCTCGAGGACAACAAGTAGCAGAAGCCTGATTGGTAAATGGGAGAAAAATTACAAAGGATCACTCCAGAGGAACTCGAATCTAAGTCAATCCTAGAAGGCATTGATAAAATTTGTTTGCTGGCAAATTTGGATGGCAAGACATAAAATATTTTTCAAATAAAAAACCATTTCCCCCCTGTAGTCACGATAAATGCAATCAACCAACAAAGGGAATTTTAATCATCCAAGAAAATAACCATTCAAGTAGGGGATCAGATTAGAACAGAAGAAGAATATTGGATAACAAAACTAAACATCCCATAACTCCCACCCACCTGTTCTCCAAAAAACACTTCATGCTAACAACTTCAATACTCACCTCAAGAGTTCAAAAGATGGCTAAATACTCAAAAGAGTCATGTTCTATGTTTTGATGGCGCTTCTAAAGGGAACCCAGGGGAGGCAAGTGCAGGAGGGGTTATGTTCATCCCTAGAGGACAAAGGATGCTAACTTACTCATGGAATCTAGGAATAATTGTTGGACACACCTACCACACTTAGAGGGGGGGTGAATGAGTGTGGGATCTTTTTCCCAAAACTTCCCTCTTACAGAAAAACTTCTTAGTTAACATTCAACATTTATTCATTACCCATTGTTTTCATTTACAACTAGTTATATGAGAACATATATCAACAACATATATCAACAATATATCATCAACAAGTCAACACCACAAGGAACACAAAGAACACAATATGTATGTACATTTTTTCTTTTTATTATGGACAACAATTGGGGGGTTTATCAACAACAATTGAATAGAGTACAACTCTACTAGAGCACCAACTCTATAATGCAAGACTCAGCTTACACCCTCAGCACCAACTGATATGAGGCAACAATCCTCATCAAATATCAATCTGTCAATAGGTACGCGGCCTGTCAATAGTGCAGCCAGCGTGTGCATGTGCCCTAGCTCACTACAGCTCGCGTATGCACGCGGCCAGTGTATACAACAACATGTGTATACCTTCTGAGTTGTTAGGGTTTGTCCTTAAAAATCAACTCGGATTCACTGCAATCAATTTATAATTTTCTTCTGTCTCTTACTGTCCACTCTGACCACCAGCCAGTCACAACACATCCAAGCTCTCCAATAGCTTGCTCAGCTCTCCAATAGCTTGCTCATGCTCCACAACAAATCAATATGAATGCTATATCAAACATGTATAAAAAACTAGTATACCATAGCAATCATGTCACCATTGAATCACACGAGTACTTCTCACTCCATCAACCAAGTCAACTAAACTAAACTACATCATAGAAGCCATATCAAGAATTCCCTAAGCATTCACAACATATCAAACAATAGTATCCATCAAGATAATAGTGTAACCATACCAGTGTCTCAGTGATAGATCTGAGCCCATAGAATGCAGATCTGGAACCTGCCTCATCATCTAAGAGCTTGGCACCAGCTCAAACACAAATCTCCATGATTTTATCCACAATATGCTCCTTGTACACAGTCATCCCACATACATACTCACCCTATACACATCCATCCCGCGTATACCTTCTATGTATACACACCCTATACACAAACAACCCGCGTATGCATCAGAAAATAAGGTTTTCAGTGAATCCAAGATTTTTTTTGTCCAGATCTCCGACATTGTCGAAACTTTCATGCGTCCATTAGATCCTCCTGTCACTCTATTCCTCAGAATAGATCTTCAATCATTCTCAAGAGATCCACACCAATAAGATTCTCTCACAAGAAGCTCTCCATCAATACTCCAAAATATATTCACAAGAAGCTCTCCATTGATCCACAAAAAGGATGTTGTACAAGAGTCCATGGCTATCTTATTTATACTTTCATCCTCTAGGTCACTTAACCCATTTCTAGGTTACTTAACCTATTTTCCTTAT
>CBVK0100028017.1:0-18997 GCA_900067695.1 Picea abies | reverse complement strand
TGTCCATCAACCCATGTTGATCCAACAAGTTTATAAAATAATTGGATAGCAGGTTCGAGATTGATCTAGGTCCCAAACTTCCACAAAACCTAAGGAGAAATTAAAGTCTCTACCAATAAAGACCTCCCTTTCAGAAAACCAAGAGCACTTAGCAATAAAATCCCAATATCTCTGCTTGTCTAAATAGGGTCCATAGACGTTTACAAGAGTCATCAGACGACTCAACTCTGCAGAGAAAATATTCAACCCGATCCCCGATTCAAAACCCCAAACATTCTCACAATTACACTTCTTTATCAACCACCCAATAGCCAATCCCCTAGAGCATCCCCTGGTGTTAATCACAACAAAATCCCATCTAGGTAGCAAAGATTCTAAAATCGCCACCACTGATTCACAAACCCCCATATTTCCTATAGAAAAAATACCTTTGGAGATAAATAGTCCACCATCCTTCTCAAAGACAACTTTTTGGAGGGGTTCGCCAACCCTCGACAATTGAAAGACATGATTTTCATGTGGTAACCTCCCCTTGGGTTTTATTTTCTCTAAGATCCCATTCGATGGAGTATCTTACCTGAGGCCAAATCTAATCTAGCTCGATCTTGAGACAATAGAAGGTGAGACTTCCTACCCCTGCCTTTGACAGACGAGGAACCACAAGGTAAGGAACCCAAGCCACGCCCCCCCAGCGTGACCTCACTACCCAATACAAATTCCTCTTTTAGAATGGACCTATTGCGTAATGTGTATCAGACACTACTATCATCCGAGGATGAGTTTTTAGAGACCAACGGGGCCACACAAGGAGAGGGTTTAGTTTCTCCTTCAGGTGAGACCAAAGGAGTAGCTGACAAGGGGGTAGTAGAATCTGTACTTGTGGAAGCCCAAGGAGGGATGGGACCAGATTCCCCTAAATTCACATCTTCACCCGTTGAATCCGAAGGAATAACCAAGCTAGCCAAAGAGACACCAAGGACCAACATTCCCAACAAAGAGGCCAATGGCTTGGATATGGGGGGAGGATAAGAATCGACCAACATTCCCAACAAAGAGGCCAATGGCTTGGATATGGGGGGAGGATAAGAATCCCCAACAGTTAGAACCGAACAAAAGACATAAATGATATTTGTAGGAAGAGGGATAGAATTATCCCTAAAAGGGA
Organism: Picea abies; assembly: GCA_900067695.1. Taxonomy (NCBI): domain Eukaryota; kingdom Viridiplantae; phylum Streptophyta; class Pinopsida; order Pinales; family Pinaceae; genus Picea; species Picea abies. Next base: position 17,832 of record CBVK0100028017.1, on the reverse strand, counting down.
AGGAACCTATGACTCCCAAAACCCCATCCAAAATCAAAGAACCAAAAAAGGGAAAAGTATCGGGCATATTAACGCCAGGAGACCACTTACCCATCAAATCCAATGCCTGTTGGCTCTCCTTTGTTGCTGGGAGTAGGTCCTTTGTCTTTTTCACAGCATGTGCATACGAGCCTTGCCCCTCTGGTGTAAAGGAAGACCTTGGTCACCCCTTATCAACACTTTGAACCTACACCTCCGCCTCTTTCAACCCCCCTACAATAGGATCCTCCAATGCCTACCGCACCTTCTCGACTAGCTGATCATCTTCCATTTTAAACTGGGATTTCCCTTTGAAAGGTAAGGTGAAATCCATTTTAAGTGTCCATAGACATGACACTTGTGATATCTAAAGGGTATGCCTTCATAGCCCAGTGTCTGAATGAAATATCTAGATGCCGTTTCAATTACCAACTCTTCTAATAGACCCAGTCGGAGGTCCAACCGCACCAATACTCTGGCCATTGACATAAGACCAATCTCTTCAAATGACATGTCCACTTCTATGAAGCTGCCCAACTTGTTCCCAATTGTTGAAAATCAAACAGGGTTCCAATATTGCATAGGAAAACTCGACAGATGCACCCAAATGGGTTCCACATCCACCCTCTCTTTCTTGGCATCGAAATTTGGAGTCAATGGGTTCCACATCCACCCTCTCTTTCTTGGCATCGAAATTTGGAGTCCGCCATTTGAGGACAATAGGTGTCCTGAACATGCTCCAAATTTTCTACATAACCCAGATAACATCCTCCTTAGAAGAAAAAATAAAAGCGAACCAACCTCTTGCAAGAAGTCGAATGAGTGGCTCATTTGAAATATTGTCTTTCCAATTTATGGCAACCCAATCCCACAGAAAATCCGCACCCAATTTTTTCCCCCATGCTTTTCCAACCACCACATGTTCAGAGAACTCCACCACCCTATCCATAGTTATATCTACCCAAAAAACAAGGTTATCAGAACTCTTCCTACCTCGAGCACACTGAGTTAATCTACACGTAGGTGTCTTTCGCCCACCAGTGCACTTCTGTCCCTTTGTTATCCCTTCCTTGCTCGAATGATGTGAAATGGGTTTCTCCAGAGAGAGGAATTCCACCATGCCCTCCCTGCCTTTCACTTCTTCCCTTGAAATGTCTCCCATTCTCTTCACCACTTCCCCAAAGTCACCGTCAACATCAATGAGCAAATCCGAGGGAGAAAATGAGATATTGGGTCCAAACCCTGAGGATACCATTGGTATCGAGCCCCAACTTCCCCGTTGAAATGTTCCCCATGAACGGGGCCACTGTATCCTGATCCACCCTCCCCTGGAGCTAGGAAAAATCCTGAGCCAAGCCCCACATCACCAATAGGTCCCCCAGATAACCCACCAACCAAACCTGAGTTGGTCACCATCCCTTCCGAAATCATCATGTCGAGATCTACACTCTTTCCCTACACGACGCTCTTCCGATCTCACGACACCCCTGCCTCAACCCCCTTTTAGCATGGAAAAATGAGGTAGCTGAGCCATTAAGCATGATAGAAAAGGAAACAATGGACAGGCATTCCATCACCCAATTTGTAAATTCCACCCCAAAACCAAGGTGTATTAGTAACATCATGATATAAAGCCAATTTACTCTGTCATATGCTTTGGAAAGATCTATTTTCACTACTTACCCTTTAATTTTTCTGGTTTTCATATCGTGCAGACCTTCTTTTGCTACCCCAATAGCCTCATGTATTTGTCTACCCGCTAGAAATCCAACCTGTTCACTTGAAATATTTCCTGAAAGAAAATCCTTTAATCTTCTACCAATAACTTTCGATATGATCTTGTAAAGAAAGTTGCATAAGGAAATTGGTCATAACTCATCAAAAGAGGAGGGGTTATCTGTCTTTGGTATAAGGGCTATAAAGGTTGAATTGATAGGATCATGAATATGACCATTCACCCAAGATTCTTCCACCACCTTCAATACATCATGTCCCATCGGATCAATGAAGCCCAGATAAAATTCAATAGGCCAACCACCGGGCCCAAGAATTTTTCCCTTTTGAAAAGAGTGAAGGACTTCCAATAATTCCTTCTCTGTGATCATTGCCATTAAATTATGTTTGTCCTCCTCCTCCAAAAAACGTGGAAATAACCTGGCTACTTGAACAATTTCTGCAATGGAAGTCCCCTCATGATCCTTGAACATGTCCTGAAAATGCTCAATGCCCATGGAATCCAGTCCTTCAAAAGTATGTACTGATTCTCCACCCGCCTTCTTTAATTCCCATATTGTATTTGACATTTTCCTGCCTTTGGAATATGCATGAAAGAATTTTGTATTCTCATCCCCACATGAAATCCATAAAGGACGAATCTTTAACCTCCACATAGCTTCTTTTTCCTCCAGTAATGCTCTTCTCTTTTTCTCCAACCTAACTAGATTCTCCTTTTCATCACGAGTAATAAAACCTCACCCATTACCTTCCTGCAGTTCCTGAATTTTTTTTTCAATGTCTCAATTCCTGATCCTCCTTAACCTTTTTTTCATGAGCCTAAGTAATAGTTTCTTGTTTGATCCTTTTCAAGTTTTCCATAAACTAGACAGCCACATGATTATGATTGAATCGGGCTTAATAGGGATCCACAATCCTCTAACCATAGCTTGATAATCCAGATCCTTTAACCACCCCTCAAAAAATTTAAATGGACTAGAGGCTCTCCTTCCCCTGCCTCTAAGCTCCAGCACGATCGAACTATGATATAATTCACCACCATAGACAACCCATTGTCTAAGCAGTGCCATGGACTCAATCAAAGCCTCCACCATCAAGAACCGATCCAATATTTTAGCCACCCTGTCCTCCCTAGTCCTTCTATTTATCCACGTTGGATTAAGTTTCATGGGTTCAATGTCCATCAACCCATGTTGATCCAACAAGTTTATAAAATAATTGGATAGCATGTCCGAGATTGATCTACGTCCCCAAAATTCCGCAAAACCTAAGGAGAAATTAAAGTCTCCACCAATAATGACCTCCCTTTCAGAAAACCAAGAGCACTTAGCAATAAAATCCCAATATCTCTGCCTGTCTAAATAGGGTCCATAGATGTTTACAAGAGTCATCAAATGACTCAACTCTACAGAGAAAATATTCAACCCGATCGCTGATTCAAAACCCCAAACATTCTCACAATTACACTTCTTTAACAACCACCCAATAGCCAATCCCCCAGAGCATCCCCTGGTGTTAATCACAACAAAATCCCATCCAGGTAGCAAAGATTCTAAAATCGCCACCACTAATTCACAAACCCCCATATTTCCTGTAGAAAAATTACCTTTGGAGATAAATAATCCACCATCCTTCTCAAAGACAACTTTTTGGAGGGGTTCACCAACCCTTGACAATTGAAAGACATGATTTTCATGTGGTAACGTCCCCTTGGGTTTGATTTGCTCTAAGATCCCATTCGATGGAGTATATTACGCGAGGCCAAATCTAATCTAGCCCGATCTTGAGACAACAAAAGGTGATACTTCCTACCCCTGCCTTTGACAGACGAAGAACCATGAGGTAAGGAACCCAAGCCACGCCCCCCCCAACATGACCTCACTACCCAATACAAATTCCTCTTTTAGAATGGACCTGTTGCGTAATGTGTATCAGACACTACTGTCATCCAAGGATGAGTTTTTGGAGACCAACGGGGCCACACAAGGAGAGGGTTTAGTTTCTCCTTTAGGCGAGACCAAAGGAGTAGCTGACAAGGGGGTAGTAGAACCTGTACTTGTGGAAGCCCAAGGAGGGATGGGACTAGATTCCCCTAAATTCACATCTTCACCCGTTGAATCCGAAGGAATAACCAAGCTAGCCAAAGAGACACCAGGGACCAACATTCCCAACAAAGAGGCCAATGGCGTGGATATGGGGGGAGTATAAGAATCCCCAACAGTTAGAACCGAACAAAAGACATAAACGATATTTGTAGGAAGAGGGATAGAATTATCCTTAAAAGGGAAGGAACCTGTGACTCCCAGAACCCCATCCAAAATCAAAGAACCGGAAAAAGGAAAAGGATCGGGCATATTAACACCAGGAGACCACTTACCCATCAAATCCAATGCCTGTTGGCTCTCCTTTGTTACTAGGAGTAGGTCCTTTGTCTTTTTCACAGCATGTGCATACGAGCCTTGCCCCTGTAGTGTAAAGGAAGACCTTGGTCACCCCTTATCAACACTTCAAACCTGCACCTCCGCCTCTTTCAACCCCCCTACAATAGGATCCTCCAATGCCTACCCCACATTCTCGACTAGCTGATCGTCTTTCGTTTTAAATTGGGATTTCCCTTTGAAAGGTAAGGTGAAATCCACTACCCTGTGTCCATAGACATGACACTTGTGACATCTAAAGGGTATACCTTCATAGTCTAGTGTCTAAATGAAATACCCAGACGCCGTTTCAATTACCAACTCTTCTAATAGACCCAGTCGGAGTTCCAACCGCACCAATACTCTGGCCATTGACATAAGACTAGTCTCTTCAAATGACATGTCCACTTCTATGAAGCTACCCAACTTGTTCCCAATTGCTGCAAATCGAATAGGGTTCTAGTACTGCATAGGAAAACCCAACAGATGCACCCAAATGGGTTCCACATCCACCCTCTCTTTCTTGGCATCGAAATTTGGAGTCCGCCATTTGAGGACAATAGGTGTTTCGAACATGCTCCAAATTTTCTACATAACCCAGATAACATACTCCTTAGAAGAAAAAATAAAAGCGAACCAACCTCTTGCAAGAAGTCAAATGAGTGGCTCATTTGAAATATTGTCTTTCCAATTTATGGCAACCCAATCCCACAGAAAATACGCACCCAATTTTTTCCCCCATGCTCTTCCAACCACCACCTATTCAGAGAACTCCACCACCCTATCCATAGCTATATCTACCCAAAAAATAAGGTTATCATAACTCTTCCTATCTTGAGCACACTAAGTTCCTTTGCGCGTAGGTGTCTTTCGCCCACCAATGCCCTTCTATCCCTTTGTTATCCCTTCCTTGCTCGAATGATGTGAAATGGGTTTCTCTAGAGAGAGGAATTCCACCATGCCCTCCCTGCCTTTCACTTCTTCCCTTGAAATGTCTCCCACGCTCTTCACCACTTCCCCAAAGTCACTGTCAACATCAATGAGCAAATCCGAGGGAGAAAATGAGATATTGGGTCCAAACCCTGAGGATACCATTGGTATCGAGCCCCAACTTCCCCGTCGAAATGTTCCCCATGAACGGGGCCACTATATTCTGATCCACCCTCCCCTAGAGCTGGGAAAAATCCTGAGCCAAGCCCCACATCACCAATAGGTCCCCCAGATAACCCACCAACCAAACTCGAGTTGGTCACCATCCCTTCCGAAATCGTCATGTCAGTATTGGGTGAATATCTCGAGCCATGATCAGCTGACAGCAAGGCCTCTAAAGTTGCAATACCACCTTCTGATACCACCCAGGGTTCACTAACAAGAGACATTGTGATCTATTCCGTAAGATTCCCCCAAGCTGCACTAGTCTCTATCGCTTCATCCATATCCTTTATCACCGCCACGCCAGAAGATTGAATGAAGATGATTGACTGAATGAGAGATTCAGAGGAGTAGTCAATGCACATATGAGCATTGGTGTTTCATCAAACAAAACATACGAACATGTGCATATAGAAACCAAAAAAACCTTGGTGCTGCATACAACAAAAAAGACAGATTAATGCATAATAATTATAAGAGCACCGATTCTTTGTAGATTTGTGTACTCACTGATGTAGTTTACTTAACAATGCATTATTGTGTTTTAACAATACAATCACCAACAAAAAAACCTCGACTAAAACCTCCGCCTCCCAAGTTTTTTTAGTTATATGGAACATTTGTTAAAATCTTTGCTACAAATAGTGGAGGTTATAGTAGATTTTTTTTTGAAATTTTTTCCCAATCTTGTAACACTAAAACCTCTACTACAAGGTGTTTTCCTTGTAGTGACAACTTTTCACACTCATGGAAGCCACTACAAGTTCTTGGTGATGTCCAAGTTTGTCCTTTGCAATGCACCTTCCACCTTCTAGAGTCTCATGAACAAAATCTTTTAACCCTTTCTACGTCATTTTGTCTTTGTATTTTTTTTATGATATCTTGATCTATAGTAAAACTTGGCATGCCCATGTCACCCATGTGGATGAAGTCTTACAATTGTTTTTTAATCACCAAATCTTTCTCAAGAGGTCTAAATGTTCCTTTGTGTCTCTAAAGTGGAATATTTGTGCCATATTGTTAGTCACGATGGTGTATGCATGGATTCAAAGAAAATTGAAGTGATAAAAGACAAACCACATCTCAAAACTCTTAAATGTTTAAGAGGTTTTCTTGGTCTCATTGGTTACTACCAAATTTTGTAAGGATCTATGGTAAGATTGAAACTCCCCTCACAATCTTGCTTAAAAAAAATGCTTTCAGTTGGAATGACACTACATAACAGGGCTTCCATGATTTTAAGAAGGCTATGTGCACAACCCCAATACTCTCTCTACCAAACTTCACTAAGACCTTTGTCTTGGAATGTGACACCTTGAGTAAAGGCATTAGAGTAATACTCATGCAAGAGGGATGCCAATTATCTTTTACTAGTAAACAACTCTATGAGAGGTATTTGGGAAAACAAACTTATGTAAAAGAAATGATGGCTATATTTCATTCTCTGGATATCCTTGCTCTTGCAACATTTCCAAATTAAAATATATTATCATACCCTAAAATACTTCCTCGAGCAAATGATTTCTTCCCTAGAGCAACATAAATGGGTCACCAAAATGTTGGGATATAACTATGAGATAATTTATAATAAGGGTAATGAGAATGTGGTAGTAGATGCTCTCTCTTGAAAGTATGAAGATAATGAGTCCATGTTTTCACTCTCCTTCATAGTAATGGATTGGTTGAATGACATATGCAAAGAATGGTTAGCAAATCCCAAGATCACTCATCTAATACAACAACTTCAAATGGAATCCCATGCATATCATGGATACACTTGGTAAAGTGAAGAGATTCACTATAAAGGGCATCCTTATTCGAACAAGTATTCAAACTTTAAATCAACATTGTTATTTGAACTCCACGCCTCTCCAACAATAGGTCATTCATGATTTCATAAAACATATGAAAGGATCAAACATTCAGTTTTTTAGGAAGGAATGAAGAAGGACATCTGTACCTTTGTGGTAGAATGTGACCTTTTCAAATGACACAAGGGATAAATAATAAAACCTCTACGTGAACTACAACCTATACCCATTCCACGATTTGCATGGACTAACATCTCTATGGACTTCATTGTGGGGTTACCCAAATCTGGCAATAAATCCATCATCATGGTTTTGGTTGATCACCTTTACAAATATGCTCATTTTTGTGCTCTATAACACCCCTTTTAAGCCTCCATGGTTACTCAAGTATTCATGGATAATATCTTTAAATTCCATGGTATGCCACAATCTATTATGATAGACTATGACCCCACTTTCACTAACAATTTATGGCAAGAGTTGATTTGGCTCTAGGGAACTCACTTGAATCTTAGCACTTCTTATCAACCTTAGACTGATGTCAAACAAAAGTTGTCAAAAAATGTTTGGAAGCATATTTTAGGTGCTTTATTTCAAAATGACAATCCCAATGGGTTCAATGGTTACCTCTAGTAGAAGGGTGGTAGAATACAAATTATCATGGTGCCACTCAATTGACTCGCTTCGAGGTTGTCTATGACCAATAACTCCCATCGATAGTATCCTACTTACCTAAAGTCTCTAAGGTGAAGGAGGTAAAAAAATTCCTCATATCTCGGGCTGACATTCTCCACACTCTTAAGGATAATTTGGTAATGGATTAGAACAAGATGAAGTAGTAGGATGAGAAACATTGTTCTGAATGCCATGTTGAAGAAGTGGATCAAGTGTTCCTTCGTTTGCAACCTTATAAGCATACCTCCCTCAAAGACAACTACCACTAAAATATTTCTCTCAAGTTTTATGTCCCCTATAAGGTCCTCAAACATGTTGGGCCAATGTCTTACAAATTGGAACTTCTGAGCCATTTTGAAATTCATCTAATCTTTAATGTCTCCTACTTTTAAAGAAAGTGGTTAGATGTAATTGTTGTATTTAATCCATCCTTCTAGAATTGGATGATGAATGTTCCTTTTGGTTGCATAGAGGTTGTCCTTGATAAAAGAGAGCATCATCTCCACCAATGCACTATCTAGGAGGTTCTCATACAATGGAAGGATACACCGTTTGAGGATGCCACATGGGAACCAATAGAGATCCTTCAATAATTCCCTCATCTCCAGCCTTAAGGACAATGTTGATTTTTAAGGGGGAGGTTATGTTAGGGTCCTACCCTAACCCCATAAGTAGATATAAAGGTTGTTATTTATGGAGGCCCACTATAGTAATTAAGGCCCATGTTGTAGTGTGAAAGAAATAATTGTAAGAAGACTTACTAGAAGGTTCCACCTACTAGAAAGTTCCTTCTCTATATTGTTCCTAGGAGGTAGATAGAACTATATAAAGAATTAGAAGTAACAAAATGTTATGTCTCATGAAGTATATTGTCATCAGAGCTCTGCTAATATGGAGGTTTCCCCCTTGAAGAGGCAAGTAAAGATTTCTCTCATCAACAAAGGTATAACATTTTTCGGTGTTCTAGTTCTTTTATTGGTTGTTGTGGTTTTAATTTATCATTTATGCAATAAATATAGGTAAATTATAGTATTCCTACTCTACATATTTCGATTTACCAATAAAGAACACCTCAAAAACTTTTAACAATGGTGCACTATAATTTTGACAATAATCCACCATTATTATCCATAGTCAACCATGACCAACCATAGACAACCAAACTCAATGCGACATAACCCTTGTTGAATGTTATGATGTAATATAACCATTGAGGAACTTAGCAATTCGACATAAATTTAGTGAAGTTGAATGTCATAATGTGACATAACCATTGAGGAATGCCACAATTAACCATAACCTTTGAGAGACATCATAATGAAACAAAATAGTTAATGAATGCCATAATCAGACATAACCCTTAATGATTGTTGTAATGCAACATAACCCATTGAGGAACTCTACAAGATGACATAAGTCAACCAAGATGAACATCATAATAAATATAACCATATTATCAACCTTGACATAACCCTCAATGGATGCCATAATGCAACAAAACCATTGAGGGACTTAGCAATTTGACATAAACCCAACTTGAATGTCATAATGTGACATAAGCATTGAGGAACATCACAATTAAGCATAACCCTTGAGGAATGTCACAATGCGACATAACACTTGATGATTGACACAATCCAACGTAACCCTTTATGAATGTTTCAATGTGACATAACCATTGAAGAACATAACAAGTCGATATAAGACAACAAAGATGAACATCACAATAGATATAACCATAACCATCGAGCAACATAGCAATTTGAGATAAGCCAAGATGAAAGTCACAATGTCACATAACCATCGAGGAATGTCACAATCAACATAACCCTTGAGGAATGCCAACCATGGCTATCATTATCCAAAATAGTCAACCATGGCCATCATTATCCATCACAATCAAACATAATCAAACTAGTCAACCATGGTCAATTAGGGTTAACAATAGTCAACCATGGCCAACCAAACTTAATGCAACATAACCCTTGATAAATGTTGAGGACCCCGACAATTTGACATAAAGTTTTCCAAGTTGAATGTTTTAATGTGACATAATGATTGAGGAATGTTGCCACTAAGAATAACCCTTGAGGAACATTGCAATGTGACATAATTGTTGATGAACGACACAATTTGACATAACCCTTAATGATTATCACAATGTGACATAACCATTGAGGAACATAGCAAGTCGACATGAGTTAGTGAGATGAACATCACAATAGATATAACCATATTATCAACCTATTAGTGTTGCAATGTGATATAATATTATAGTCACCTATAATGTTGCATTGTGACATTTGTTGAAGTCAACCTCTTAATGTTGCAATCTAACATTATTTTGAATTCAACCTCTATATGTTATAATCTTGGAATGTAATAACATAACTATTAAGAAACATGACAAGTTGTCATAAGACAACCAAGATGAAGATCACAATACATATAAACATATTATAAACCTCTTAGTGTCACAATTTGGCATAATATTGAAGTCAATCTTTTAATTTCACAATGTAATATATTATTGTAGTCACCCATAATGTTGTAATGTGACATTCTATTGAAGTTAACATCTTAATGTAGTTATTTTGAATTCAACCTCTTTATGTTATAATCTAACCATTGATGAATGTCACAGTGTGACATAACCATTGAGGAACGTCATAATCCAACATAAAACTAGTTGGTATAAGTCAACCAAGATGAACATTGCAATAGACATAATCGTATTATAAACCTCTTAGTGTCACAATCTGGCATAATATTGAAGTCAACTTGTTAATGTCATATGTGACATAACCCTTGATGAATACTACAATGCAACCATCACCATTGAGGAATGTAGCAATTTACATTAGCATGTCACAATGTGACATAACCATTGAGAAATGCTACAATCCATCATAACCCTTGAAGAATGTCATAATGTGACATCCTTGATGAATGTTGGAATGTGACATATCCATTAAGGGACATAACAAGTCAACATAACTCAACCAAGATGGACATAGCAAGTCGACATAAGTAAACCAAGGTCAAACATTGTGAACCATAGTCAACCATGTCCAACCATGGTCAAACATTATCAAGCACAATCACCCACGATCAAACATGGCAAAAAAATAATCAACCATGGCCAAACAAAGTCAACCATAATCAACCATGGGTAATTAAATTCAACTGTAATCAACCATTGTTAAACATGGTGAACCATTGTTAAACATAGTCAATGATAGTCCACCATAGTGAACCATAGTTAGCCATAGTCAACCATATTTAAACATTATTAATCATAGTAAAACATGATCAACCATATTCAAACACATTCAATGAATGTAAATATAGCCAACCATGTTTGATGGAAAAACACACAATTGAGTTAAGGATGGCCTTCAAACATGGTTAACCATAGTCGACCATGGTCAGCCATAGCCAACCACAATTAACCATAGTCAAACATGATCAACCAAAGTCAACCATATTCAAACATTGTCAACCATAGTGAAACATGGTCAACCTTCATCAAACATGGTTAACTATAGTCAACCATATGCACCCTTATTCAACTATGGTTTATAATGGTCAAACATAATCAACCATGGTCAAACCATCATTTATCATAGTCAAACATGGTGAACCACAATCAAATATCGTAAAGCAGAATTAAACATGGTCAACTGTAGTTAATTATAGTGAAACATGGTCAATAGTAAACCATGTCCACCGTGGTCAAACACCATCAAACATGGTCAACAATAGTCAACCATGCTCTAACATGGTCAACCATAATAAAACATGGCCAACCATCATTATCCATAGTCAAATATGGTGAACCATAATCAACCATGGCCAAACATTGTCAACCATGGTTAATCATGGTCAATCATTGTTAAACATAGGAAACCATTGTCAATCATAATCAAACATGGTCAACCATAGTAAACCATGGTCAATATTAATGAATAGTGGCCAAGAAAGGTCAACCATAATTAACCATTGGAACCAAATTCAACCATAGTGTTTGGGGCTTTTGATCACAAGGGTGAGCAAAAAGAGACCCCTTTGATTGCCTTGGTAAGCCATCAAAGCAACATAGAATAATGATTAGTAGGTTAGTGAACCCACAAGCTAGAAAGAAAGAAATAAATCAAGATATGAATAACAAACAATGGAAACTAAACTAAGAAAATATTAACAAAGGATGCATGAAATTGAACACAAAGAATGGTTATCCAATAGAGAACAGTGTTTGAAATTGAGAAGATGAAGAGTAGAAATATGGGATTTATGAATCCCCTATTCATCCTAGGGAGGGATCTTGAATCCCTCAAAGTAGAGCTATTACTCTCCTTTTTTTACTTGACAATGGTGAAGAACTCTATGGCAAAACTTTCCAAGAGGTGAAAAGATTCCCCTATGCTATACTTGCCCAAGCTATTCTTGAGAGAACAAATGGTTTCTCCAAGAGTATTTGGACAACATAACAATACAATGAACTTCTTCCATTTTTACATATAATGATCTTCTATTTATAGGAGGATTGCTAGATATTTCACAACTAGTTTCCAATGTGAATGGGGAGGCCTTTGAAGGTACCTCCCATCCTTTCAGTGATCCCAAGGTGAAATTTTAGGGTGATTTTGGGGTATGGTTGAGATCTACTCCATCCCATAAGTGGTTGAGTCCTGACCAAAATCATCAATGCATCGTTTACACATTCGTGTGGGTTTCCTAATTGTCAGTCGTGCATACCACACACTATGTGCGTTCTACGTTGTGTTAGCCTACACAGATGTGTGCGTGCTATCTTTGCTGAATGTGCACGAAAATTCAGGATCTCTTTTGCATAGTTTTGTGACTATCTGACCAATCTTGGTTGTGATCCTCCTGTAATTATTGGTTATCTGTTGTATTTGTGTTGATTATTTCTTCATCAGTTGTTTGTATTTGTATAAGCAATTTTTTGGTGATAACACATAGTCAAACATGGTCAAACATACTCAAACATAGTCAACAATAGTAAATCATAGTCAACAATAGTAAATTATAGTCAAACATCAATAATTATAGTCAAATATAGTAAAACATGGTCAACCATAGTCAAGAAAATTCTACTAGAGTCAAACATAGTTAATGAAAGTCAATATAATCAACCATGCTTACACAAAGTCAATCATGGCGAGACATAGTCAACCATAATTAACCATGATAATATCAATATTTAGATTTTAGTAATATTACTTGTCATAGTAATTTATGATAAACAATATTAATATGACCCTATCAATTAAAATAATTATGTCAATATTATTTTATTATTTAAAGATTATCTTTTTCCTATATTATGTATAGTCATACACAATCAAATATATAATTAAATATTAAATATTTTTAATTTATATTTTTTTATCAAAGATAATAAAGTTATATAATCTCATTTCTATAATAGAAATGAGATATTAATGATCTCATTTCTATACTAAGTATAACTATCATAATTTCATTGCATGCAGGGACTATGCATACCCTATACCTGTTACAATGGTTGCAACACAGATCATAATGGCAATCGGGCAGCTTGTTTTTTATCTTGGCCTGGATGTTTATATATGGCAACTTTGCTGGTGGGCTTGGGGTATGGCGCGCATTGGTCTATTGTTCCAACAATTTCTTCTGAACTCTTTGGCTTGAAAAACTTCGACTCTTTATACAATTTTATCACCATGGCCAATCCGACACGATCTTTAATTTTCTTGGGTCTTATTGCTGGCACTATCTACCATTGGGAAGTAGAGAAACATAAATCATCTCGACATCCTTCTCACAGTTTAATGGCTAAAGGAGGTGACATTCACCCTCCAAATGCGAGGGCACCGTATGTTTTTTTCTCACTTATTTGCTAATGGATGGCGTGTGTATAGTTGGGGTGACTTTGAGTCTGGTGCTTACTTATTGTACCAAAATTGTTTACATAATTATGTATGGTTCAAATCATCATGATTTTGAGGAGAACATCCTAGAAGTTTAGCATGGTCGGAAAGCTGCTTGTTGCAGTGACGTCACGTCTGGATTTTCCAGAAGTGGGTAATGTCTTCATTTTTTCACAACCCTATAAAAGAAGACATAAATTATTTTTAGCAACAACAAAAACTGATCAAATCCTTAACCAGTCCAGAGATATAAAAATCTTCTGGGCGCACCATCTTGGACCTGCTTGGAAATCTTAAAGCCTAGTGGTTAGTCTCCGTACCTCAAAGTGGCGAGGTGTGTTGGTGGAAAATAAAAGAATAACATGATCGCATTCTCAAAAAGCATTGTTTAGAGTCTCTATGATATTTTGGTGAGCTTTCCACCATCCTGATTCTGCAATAGATCACAGATTATCACAGGAATTGATCCTCATCACAAAATATCTGATCATAGACAGTGAACAACATCACAATTAGCCTCTAGATTAATCTCAAATTCACTATTATCTGAAAGGGTGATGTGCTTCCAATTTTTAGTTAAGAATGTTCAAGTCTTTAGATGCAATTTTTTACTAACTTACAGTCTTCTACTACTGGATGGAAAGTCTAATTTTACAACAATTTTTTTTGGGACAAAATCACTTTCAGTATCAAAATCATCATACTGAATTATAATAAAACTCTATTCATATTTTAAATTTTTCTCGTATTTTTATCAAATTTGTAATTGAAAAAAACATTTACTACTATAGTAGCTTACTCCAGTGATGAGGATACTAGATTAGCTTACTCAGGTGATGAGGAAGAAGCAATGATGGATGTTCCACAATGTAATAATGAAGCATTATGAAAAAAAGGGTAAGAACATTAAAAAATGAAGTATATCTGACCTGCATTGGCCCACCAGTGGCGCCCTATTGGAACTTGCTTGATTCTGGGAACGTGAAAGCAATGTAAATGTAGGTTTAGCACTAGATATTAATGTAAATAATATTACATGAACCCTGACCCTAAATACTAAATCTTAAATATTACTAAATCCTAACCATAACCCTAAATACTAATCTTGACTATTTATTAACATTAGTATTTAATCATCATATATTAATAATCATAATCAAAGTAATATTATTAATAATCTTGAAAGTAAAGTAATATTGTTAATGTTGAAATATAATATATTATTAATGTTTAAAACTAATGTAATATTGTTGTTAAAAAATAATGTTATATTATTAATGTATTATTTTTATATTGTGTAAATATACTATTAATGTAAAACACATTAATAATAATGAATAAATATAGTAATATAGCAGTAAAGTAATAAATAAATTTAGAATAATATAGCAATAGCACATTAATAACAATGAATAAATATAGTAATCTAGCAATAAAGTCATAAATAAATATAAAATAATAGAGCAATAAATAAATATATAACAATACAGTAATAATACATATTATTATTTATTAAATAAAAAAATTGGATGTAATAAGTTTAGAAAACTTAAAATAAAATAATTAAAATATTTTCTTTGTAAATTTTGTTGGACACACCTAACACACTTAAAGGGGGGGTGAATGAGTGTGGGGATCTTTTTCCCAAAACTTCCCTCTTACACAAAACTCATTAGTTAGCATTCGACATTTACTCATTACTCATTGTTGTCATTAATAATCAGTTAGATGTGAATACATATCAACAACATATATCAACAATATATCATCAACAAATCATCTCCACAAGGAACACAAGATGTATGTACAATTTTTCTTTTTATTATGGACTTCAATCCGGGGGTTTTTCAGCTAGAGTACAACTCTACAAGAGCACCAGCTCTATATGCAAGACTCAACTTACATTCTCAGCACCAACTGAGATGAGGCAACAATCCTCAACAGATATCAATTTGTACCATAAACAAGAGCATCAACCATGCACCAACCTGTGCCAAACAACCTGTTGAAATATTCTAGGTTGTAAAAGTGTGAAAAAACTCCGTTATTTGGTGTTGGACTTCCATCAAACACTTTGCAGACTTCTGTAAATGATGGCTGAAGATGAAATTTGAATGGATTGTGGGAGATTGCTTAGTTTTGCTTGCTGTTTTAGTGGTTTTCTATCACCTTATACCTCCCCAATGAAGTACCAAATGGATTATTCCAATATTACGACAAACCCACAAAATAATCATGCAAAACATACACATTCAATTGAACAATTTTACTATCTTGGCTGTGATTTTATTTAAATATAGATGCTGAACCAATAACAGTCAGAATTGAGGTAGAAATACCTCTCAAAGAGGAAGGAGATGTATGTTATAGATAGCTAGGAGCCACCAACTGTACACAACCACGATAAATACACAGAAACTGCCCCCCACGAGTTGACAAAGGATGCACCTTAGGTGATGATTTATTTGTTGTTTGGTTGAAGTGTTATGGTAGCCCAACTCCAACGATACCTCCACTGCAATGTTCACACGACCAACAAATGGAGAATGACCATCAGTAGTGTCACCCTTTCCCTCACACACATCACAATTCAACCAAGGAAAAGATACACGACCAACTTCAAAGGAACACGCAGTACCACAGGAAAGCGACCACCAACCCTTTTTCTTGACACCCCCACGCAACAATTGATGAACATGCAGCCTGTGGAAGAGAGCCACGACCAGCACCAAGGAGTGCCAAAATGGGTTTCCAGTTGAAACCCTCGTTTTCTCACCGAACTCTTCTCCAAATTCTATTTCTCAAATGAATAATCAATAATGCGCTTTCCAACACTCACTTGTCCTTTTATTCCTTTACTTTTCTTTTTCTCCATTAAAATATTCATTTAATTAATAATTGGAGAGAAATACCCTCAAAGAGGGGTTTAATATTAATAAACTCACTTTTCCTAAGTTTTCACTTTATAATTTGAAAGTGACTTTACCAATATCATTTCCCTAACTCATCTTTCTAATGGTTTACGGGAAACTGTATAAACCATCACGGTATCCCGACTGCCTAGGAAAAACGGGACATTACACCTGTAATCAACCTGTACCATAAACAAGTGCATCCAACGATGTACCGAGTATATACCAATCATGTGTCAACTACTCATCAACAATGACTCATCAATATGTACCAACATCATCAACTATACATCTCATGTATGTGCCAACTCATCAACTGCTTGTCTCAACCATGACTAGTTTTGGATTAGTCAACAACTCTAACTTGAAATAATCATAACTTTGTACCTGTACTGAATAAAGATCTGAAACTGATACACAATGTTCTTTAGTGTGTTTTATGCAATTCCTCCAAGTGGCACTACTTGTAACCTCTCAGAAAAGGAGGTATAGCAAAAATGGCATACCTTGTTGAATTCTGGATTATTCTAGAGAGAGACCTTGTAGAGTGTGCCCCGCATGGAATATTTGTTGAATAGATTTGAAACTGTTACAGAGAATACTACATACTGTAATCTAACCAAGACAATGGGTCTCACTGAATTTGGATCTGTTATGAAGAAGTTATGATGTTTTTACCCGAAACACCTGATTTTGACTAGTTTTAGGACTAGCCACAAACCCTATTTTCCATGGAGTGTAACTCCAAAAATACAATGACCCACAAGCTGAATTTTTGACCAAATATACATGGCTATGTTGTCTCACTTTCATAGTAATTTTAGGATCTGAATCATTATAGAAAAAATGTTATAGAGAAAATGGTGAGGTGACCTGTAAATAACATACCTTAGAAAGAACCATCAAAAGAATTTATCCTTCCTTTCATTTCGACCTTCTTTTCTTCACTTTACTCATAATTTCGGCTTATATATCCTTGGTTACCTCAGTCACCTATAGATGTTCAATATCCTCAAGTGTTCCACACCAAAAATGCTCAAGAAGCTCTCACAAGAAACTCTCCATCAATACTCCAAAATATATTCCCACAAGAAGCTCTCCATTGATCCACAAAAATGATGATCTACAAGAGACCATTGCTATCTTATTTATACTTTCATCCTTTAGGTCACTTAAC
>CBVK0100027995.1:0-22248 GCA_900067695.1 Picea abies | reverse complement strand
ATACGAGATCGGTCTCGGCATTCCTGCTGAACCGCTCTTCCGATCTCACTTCCACAAATAGTAAGTTCTCCACTCCTAGTTGCAACTAACCTTATTATTTAATTAATTTCTTTTGCAACCACTTTGACTTATCCATAAATAGTAAACTCACCACTTCTTGTTGCAACCACTTTATTATTTAAATAATTTCTCTTTGGAACCACTTTGACTACTTCATTATTTAAATAATTTATCTTTACTCACAACTTCTTGTTGCAACTAACTTTTCTATAATTAGTCAATTCATAACTTCTTTTCCCTTAAGTAAATTCTTGTTGTTACAACCACTTTATTATTTAATTTATTTCTTGGTCAACCACTTTGACTATTTAATCTTCTCATCACAACTACTTTACCATAATTACCAAACTCACAACTTCTTGTTGCAACTAATTTATTTTTAATTATTTTCTTAATGCAAAAAATACACCCATGATTAACTCCTAGTTACCATCAATTTGACTAGTACACTTCTTCTAGGAGCTTCTAGAATAATTAACTTATTTGACCTTCTAGGGGCTTCTATATAAATCATGATAACTCATGAGCGTTCTCCAACTTCATATCACCATAACTCTCTAACCATGAGGAGTTATGTGATGTTCTGCATATCATCGAAAATGGCATGACATATACTATCCATATAGAATAGTCTTACCTATAAATTCATTGATCTTCATGTCTTTATAACTCAAACAAACTTGGGTCCCTTACCTATGACTTTGTGCTACCAGAATTCACTACCAAACTTCAACAAGGGTTGACATCAATCATTAAGTGTTGACATCAATATACAATATCACTATCCAAAGGTTGAAATCAATAACAACCAATAGTCCATACCAATTGTCCATCAACCTAAGACAATTGTCTGACAAATCTTACTGGTCCTTTATATCTCAACTATAAATGTTTGGCGATATTTTTGTTAAAATATTCAAATTTCGAAGGATTTTATATAATTTTTATAAATTTTTGGCAATTTTTAAGGTAAAATAATTTTGTCCTATAGAATTTGGGCAAATAATTTTTAGAATGGTGAATCAATTTTTGGGAAAAATCATGGAAAATTAGCCCATGGATGAAATTTATCCCCTAAAATTTTCCCTGGTGACATCTTGGGACTCCAAAGGCCAATGTCGAAGTGCAAGGAGATATGATGTCATTACCTAGTGGTGTCTAAGTTCCTCCAAAGGCAACGTCCATCATATCAAGTGTGCCTTATCTCTAGGGTCCTCTTTCGATCCTGTTAGGTATGGCATTCACCCTTGGGGTTTTCAACCCCCCATGAAGGTCAAAATGGCACATTTCCTTCATGGAATAGCTTACACCTAGAAAGGTCCATCAAATACAAACAAGTACACCCTCCAAGGGTCCACAAGTCACATATATCATGCCAAGTAATACATATTTAATAAAAGAACCACTCAAACGTGTGCATGAAATACCCCCTTTTCAAACTAAACAAATTCTCAAAGAACTTATACAATTTTCCAAATTTACGTATGGGAGGGTTGTCATGGTGCCCTATTGGGTGAATCAATCCCAAAGTTAAGGAGTGTTTCCTAAGAAGAATCTCTCTAATTCATGTAGTAAAGATGAGGTGGATGGGGGTGTGATTTTTGGGCATGGGGTTCTTAACATATCAAGGGCTCATATTGACTCATTTATGGGTTCCTTTCTAAAGGGTGTGTTGCATCCTTGTTTGCAATGTAACATTTTCCCAAACCCTTTATTAATGTTAATTTATTATGGTCCAAAACATTGAGTTCTATGAGAACAATTCTCAACTCACATAGAATTGAGACGAGAGATTTGTTGAGAATTGTTCTCTAGTGTGTGGGCACTAGTCATAGGGCTCAAAGACTTCTTGTCTGGCCTAGTGTCAGTAACCCTGGAAGAGAAGTGGGGAAGATGAGGTATCCGTGAGAAGATAATGGGAACACTTCCTTGAGTGTGACAACTGTGTGGGGAATGAGGGATTGTAGGCTAGTTATAGCAGCGTGCACCTTGGACTGAGAAATTATGTTGTGAATCAGACCTTAGCTTGTCACTAGGAACCCCTTTTCCCTAATGGAGTTATGCCACAGCTCGGGGGTGACCTATTGCTAAAATCTTATGAGAAACATAGTCTATGGTTGGGAGGAACGTTTAAGTTATATGCACAGTTGGTGATTTTCATAAAAGATAAGTGTTCTTATGTGCTTGTCTTGTTTACTCTATGATTTTTATCTATCCTTGATATGTGTTAGTTCTTGTATGTTGTCGCATATAAGTAATTACTGTTATTTTGTTTAATTTTTCTTTCACATCTAAGGTGGTGCTATCATTCAATATTGTAGTCATGCATAAGTATGACAATTATTGTTAGTTTTTCTTGTTAAGTTATCTTTTGATATTGGTCATGAGTCTTCGAGGCAAGGATTGAATGATCGGGTGCACAAGAAAGTATCCTATGTGCAAAGGAGGCTGGAATTCATGTGTGTTGTTGGCACAGGGGCAGACCCAGGGTTCAAAGCTCAAGAGCACACCAACAAAACCCTAACTACCGACCCTTTCGACAACACCTGCAAAGCAGATGAAGTCTCACTCGAGATAGAAGCAGGGGTGGTTGTAGGAATCAGATGTTTGCAACCTTAGATGGGACACAGATATGTGATTATAGTACCTTATCAAAGCACTTATCAATTACAATTCATCAGTATTAAACCAATATCTACTTCGCAGATGAAGTCCTAATTATAGAGCATCACAGTATTCAACCAGATCTAGTATGTTCAAGCACTAAGCACATCCACATAGGTCATATCTAGAATTCATCCATATTATTAAGCATGTATCATCAATAGATCTATCTATCATTCATCTATATCAAAGCATATAAACAAGTAAACACATAAACACATCAATACATTGCACAAAGAAACCATAACACAAGATATACGCGGTTCACCCCCACCCTAGGGATACATCCACCAAATCTTATTCTCTTTATTATCTTCTATCAAGATTCTTACAGACATAAAGAATCAGAACCCTACTATGCATAGGACATGAGATCTACGTGCACTTTGCCAGATCCTCCTTCTCCAAGGAGATCTAGGCATAGAGCCTTACATAGTCTACGCACAAAGCACTATAGATGCTTGTAATTAGCTCTGCAAGTCTTAATCACGTCTTCTTGCACATAGCCAGTACTATCACTCAGCCATCGGTCACTTACACTTAGCTCTGCAAGTCTCACACAGTATGCACGAAGCACTTACAACTATTAATTGCACTTAGCATAACTTACAACTTCTTCGATCACATAGATCGAACTACTTCCTACATCGCCTAGATTTCTATTTATACATTACAAAATAAGCCTAAGCATGGGTAAACCCATGGGTCGACATCCCCATACCCATTACGTAACCTAATAACGCAAAAAATCCCTAAAGAGGGGCCGAGATCCCGCGATATCTGCTTGGTGCTTCGTCTTGTGCTCCGCCTTCGACAACCTATTGAAGTCCCAAAAATAGGTCAACCATGAACAAGGATCCTCAAAGCTTGGTCAAGGGCCAATAGGCCCTCAACACTCACCTGTGACTCATCCCGAGTCACTCTGATTTGGGTAATTTTGCCTCAAAATCCTCGAGCTTGGCTCAAGCTTCTTTGACTTGTTATTGTGCCATGGCCTCTTGCTCATCGATCTCTTGGATAACATCTTCGTTGACAGGTCCCTCTAGGTACTGTTCAACCGCATTGATGACTTGTTCCAGTTCTGCTCCTCGGCCTTCGATCTTTGAGAACAGTTGGCAAGCCTCATCTTGTATAGGTTGGAGCCTCTGAGTCACTTCCATGACTCTGCTCTGAATGGTGTGGACCTATTTTTGAGCAGTGCACTTCTCTTGTGATCGCTTCATCCTTTCAACAGATGATAGGGGCTTCAACTGTGCATGTATTGTCTCTGCTTCTTGCTTCGCCTCCTAGAGCTGTGATTCCAGTGCCTTCACTTCTAGATTATCAGTGAGTCGCTCATAATTCTAGGCACTGCAATCACTTAGTTGTGTACATTCCATAGCAAGGGCCTTTATTCTCTCAACTATGCTTCAGGCAGTTGCTTCTCTTTGATCCCTCACCTCCTGTAGAGTGTCGGGTCTTTTTCATAGCTCTAAGTTTGTTATTATTTGTTGTAGTTGTTGGATAGTTTCTGCAAGATACTCTACTTGATGTTCAACTCAGTCTTCTACTTTTGGCCCTAAACCTGTCACAGAGAGAAGTGCTCTGTTGATTGCTTCTTTCACCTCGAGTTTCTCTGCGAGCAACTGTTATTTTTCTTGTCGAATCTTTTCTTTCTCCTCTTCAAACTTCGTCTGGAGAGAAACCTTCTCCTGCTCCGTAACTCGGCATTGATCCACGACTACTTATTGTGCTTGCTTCAAGGCATGGGTGGCTTTTTTTTTTCTTTCTGTGCATGAAGAAGGTGAGCTTCGATTGCATCAGC
This sequence comes from Picea abies, assembly GCA_900067695.1. Lineage (NCBI taxonomy): Eukaryota > Viridiplantae > Streptophyta > Pinopsida > Pinales > Pinaceae > Picea > Picea abies. The sequence continues at coordinate 17,720 of CBVK0100027995.1, read as the reverse complement.
TAGTCTGCGGAGTTGGGCTGGCTCATCTCCCAACTCTAGTTCTCCCGACGGTAGGGGCACAGTGGAGACTGTGTGACTAGACTGAAGGGCCTATTGTACCCCTCGGAGTTCAACTTCAATTTTTTCTTACATTTCTTCTTGCTTGGCTTCATGCTTTTGTAAGATGTCCTGCGAAGCATTTGCGACAGCTGCTATGATAAATTCAAAGTCATCGACAGTGAGCACAGTTTGCATCTTAGTCAAGGTGGCTCTGGATTTCTTCCGGGAAGAGGGTTTCGTGGGAGAAACCTTCCTCTTCTTCAAGGGATCAACCTCATCTCTAGGTGGTGTTACTTCACCTTGCTTCTGATCATCTTATTTTCCGTTTATATCTTCTACTTCATCATCACCCCCTCGTCCAGGTGATACTGAAGCTATTTTTTTATCATGCGTTAATAAGTCTTGGACTTCTATGGTCTTCTTCCTTCTATTGGGTCTGGGTGTGTCATGTTCTTTGTGAGTGGCCTCCAAGATGTCAAGTTATAGGTTAGACATATCTGCAACATCAGTGGGGATAAGGAGTTATGCTGACTAGTCCTTAGTTATCTCCTCAAGGTCCTCTTATGTGAGCTTGTAGTACAACTAAATCTCCTCCTTATGCTTATTTTCTTGCGTAGTCATATAGATGAAGTGTCGATCTGCGCATAACTTCATGAGGGGTCGGAACCTTTTTAGGGTGTTCAGATTCATGCGAGGTTCGACTTCGATATCCCTCTTCAGTTGGAGATAATATGTATGAAAAAATGCATTCGACTGCCACTGTTTTCCCATATCACTAGAGTACCAGAGTGGTGAATTTTGCAGCAAGCGGCTCAAACGACTCAATGTTCAGGAAGGTCGCACCTTCCGACATCTCCCAAGCAATAACCACTATGAGGATTAGGAGCCAGCTGAAGTGGAACTCATAGCCCTGATCCTAAGCTTTGCAACAGTCTAACTCCAGTTGGTTGACTGGGTACTTCGCCAAGTTCATCTGTAGGACTTCTACACATTTCCTTGTGAGATCAACGACAAACCTTGTGACCTGTGTGGGCCTGTTCTTCCTTACTAGATTTCCTGCAATTAATTGGCATGCTAGTTGCACTACACCATTCTGGATGGAAGCTACCTTGTAACCTCACGTCCCCTTCTCAACATCGTCATAGATATCCTTGATCTTCTACACTAATGCATGATCTCTGGCTTTCCCCAGATAGAAGTCCTGTGGATCAGGTCCTTGCATGCTCAATCTGGTGATCCTATGGATCAACGTCGGATCAACTATGATACATCAGTATAGCCATAAGTAACCACCATGGTAAGATGAGAGTAGGAGCTTAACACAGACGTTGACCTCCTCGTGTCGTCCAAAATGTGGGATCTTCATTATGTTCAAAAGGGTGGACTGTGTGAGGTTCATCATCCATGACTGGGGGATTTTTTCGAGTTCTTCCCCTTCATTCTGGTCAAGAATTTTTACAGGGAGAGAATAGTATGGTTCTTGCGGTCTCCTATATTGAAGTTGTTAAAATTCAACGTTGTGATCTTGTCATGTTTCACTCTAACTGCATGTATCCCCTTCAGGAGGTACGTATTAACCATGGTGTACTCAAAATCTCTCGGTACACTATCACGACTCACTGCACCGGCCAGGGGCAGGATGTAGTGGGGTAAGATGGTCGGGATTAGATTCGCATTTTTTAGGTCATCTCTATGCTTGGTTCTCTTTTCTGTGATGACTCAGGATGGTCTGGATACACGAGCGGTTGAAGAAGAGGCTTGCACTCCTCTCCTCGAAGACGCTTGAATACTTTCAGACAATACTTTCTCAACCATGAGATTGATGAGAACTTCTTTGACGATTTTTTCCCCAACTCTGAGCTCATTCGACATACATGCTTAGATCGGATGGATGAATGACTATGAAAAACAATAGAATTGGTGTCGATCTTACTAATCACAACACGGTAGCAATGACTTCTCCTTGATATAATTCGAAAAAGTGTTCTCGGTGCAACAGTCGACAGAATAAGTATACAACAACGTAACAGATCTCTTCAATGGACAAGAGACCTTCATTAATTCAGTTATGTCCATTACGACATGGTCCCAATGGTTTGATGGTGAGTCTTATGACCACAAATGTCGTTCTACCCATTCGGGGCATTAGTCTAATGGTTATACTATTTCCAATGGATATATTTCTTCTCCATGGAGAAGTGCCATGTGGCGCTATTCTTCTATCTCGACGAAGTTCCAGTTTTGCAAGTTTTCCTTCTACGAAGTTCCCTCTGGAATATTCTGTATTTTTTCAATCTTTGCTCTCTTCTTACTGAGATTTCTAGCCTTTTCCCTAGTGATCTTCGTCTCTTTATTCCTCTTTCCATTCTGATTATTATCTCTTCTTGGCATAGTAACTTCATGTTGTTGAGATTCTTTCCTAGTATTCAGGAGCAATAATTCTTCGCTATCTGGGGTAGGTGATTTAGTATTTTGTGAGTCTTCTTGTGTTCTTTCAAATTTGACATCCCTGGTTTTAAATAGCTTCGATCTATTCTCTTGTTCTTCAATAAAGTGTGTGATCCTCCTATTCATGAAATATTTTAATTCTTACTTCTTCTTCTTTCCTCTTGGCCTAATCCCTTCCAATCCAAGATTTTCATAGTAACATAGCAAATGGGGCATTATTCTCAATAAATTTAACAACCTCAAAATCTTCTTCTGTCGAAGTTCCATGAGCATTCATAGATATCTGGGTAAGTCTTCCACAAAGGGTTATCAACTTTCATCTAAATAATCCTATTCCTCCTAATTAAGGAATCATAGCAGGCTTTCCTAAAATTTCCCAAGTTCTTTCTGTCATTATATTCACCTGAGTTTCCTCATCCAGAATACAATTAATGTTGAAGCCTCCTATTCTTAATTCTCTTTGCTCTTTCTCTTTTAATATCTCTGATAGATTAGTATCTCTGTGGTGATTCAACATTTCTTTCATATGTAATAGTACAGTCTCTGATTCCTTCTTGGGTTTTTCCATGGTCTTAGTTTCTTGACCTTTCTCAGGGTCTACTTGTTCCATATTCATTCTTTCAATCTTAGCAATCATTCTAGGGAAATACAAAACTTTGTGATCCATATCTTTACAACAAATACAATTGGGTCTTCTACCAAGGAATTCCTTAGCAAGATGTCCTGGCCTTCTGCAACTGTAACAAAGAGTTAATTCTATATTTCTCTTAAATGATCCCCAACATTTACTATACTACGCACTAGGATCATAGTAGCTAACCTACAAAAAAACTTTTCTAGGGTCCTGCATCCATTTATTAGTCCAAACATTATTTCTATGCATAGGAATAACATATCTGTCACTATTCTTATCAGATCTACTCATATCAAATATTATTTCTTCTAGTTGCACCCTATTTTTCAGGCTAGGAATTTTTTTATCAAACATACGTAGATCCATATTCTTGAAACAAAAATTTCCACTTATCTTACTTTCGGTAGAGTAAAAAACTTCCAGCTCTAATAATTTTCACTATTCTTACCTCTATTAGAGCACAAAGCGTTCAGATATTACCTCTTTTCTTAATATCTGCCTCCTTCCTTAGCATAGAGCTTCGCAAGTCAAGCAACAGATCTATGCACATAGATTTATTTCTTTTCCTCAGTTCCCAACAATCAAAGTTTCAGGTTAGATCTCCGCACATAGATTCTTCTTCTTACTCAGTTCCCATCAATCACAGTTTCAAGTCCTAGCAATGGAACCATTTGTTGGCATAGGGGCAGACCCAGGGTTCAACTCTCAAGAGCGCACCAACAAAACCCTAACTACCGGCCCTTTCAGCAACAACTGCGAAGCAGATGAAGTCTCACCCGAGGTAGAAGCAGGGGTGGTTGTAGGACTCATATGTGTGTAACCTTATTTGGGACACAGATCTATGATTATAACACCTTATCAAATCTCTTAGCAATTATAGTTCACCAGTATTAAACTAGTATCTACTTCGCAAACGAAGCCCTAATTACAAAGCATCACAGTATTCAACCAGATCTAGTATGCTCAAGCACTAAGCACATCCACATAGGTCATCTCTAGCATTCATCCATATTATTAAGCATGTAGCATCAATATATCTATCTATCATTCATCTATATCAAAGAATCCAAACAAGTAAACACATAAACACATCAATACATTGCACAAAGAAACCATAACACAAGATATACGTGGTTCACCCCCACCCTGGGACTACATCCACCAGCTCTTATTCTATTTATTATCTTCTATCAATATTCTTACAGGAACAAAGCATTAGAACCCTACTCAGCATAGGACAAGAGATCTGCGCGCACCTCGCCAGATCCTCCTTCCCCAAGTAGATCTGGGCACAAAGCCTTACACAGTCTGTGCACAAAGCACTACAGATGAACTGCACTTAACTATGAAAGTATTAATCACGTCTTCTTGCACATAGCCAGTACTAGCACTCAGCCATCGGTCACTTGCACTTAGCTCTGCAAGTCTCACACAGTATGCATGAAGCACTTACAACTATTACTTGCACTTAGCACAACTTACAATTTCTTCAATCACATAGATCGAACTACTTCCTACATCGCCTGGCTTTCTATTTATACATTACAAAATAGGCCTAAGCATGGGTAAACCCATGGGACAAAATCCCCATACCCGTTACATAACCCAAAAACCCAAAAATCCCTTAAGAGGGGCCAAGATCCCGTGATCTTCGCTTCGTCTTGTGCTCTGTCTTCGACAGCCTGTCAAAGTCCCAAAAATAGGTCAACCATGACAAAGGATCCTCAAAACTTGGTCAAGGGACAACATGTTTGCTTAGGTAAATATAATCCATGCATAGGGAAATTAGAATTGGCATATGACACCATGTTGGTTGTGTGCACGGTTTTGTTGTGTGATCAATATGTTGGTGTAGGTAGTTGTTTGAGTTACTTCCGTTGCTTAAATTTGTGATTTAGTGTGGAGAGACTCAGCTCGAGGTCGAGTGCACTAATTCAATTTATATTGCACAGACTTGTGATTGGAATAGAATCTGTCCAGTGCACTTTTGGAGTAGCATTGGTCAGTAGTATGTTGGGGATGTTGCAATTCGGTTGATTCAAAGCTACAAAATTTGAGATTGGGTGACGTGGCCCAACCTAGGGTGGCTAGGGACGTTACATTTTGGTATCAGAGAATATATTTGGAGAAGTGTGTGGCATAACCCATTCGGGGAGGATGGGGAATTTACAGTTTGGTATTAGAGAAATTGGTTCAACACTGGACTTGTATGGGCTAGAGTTCAACAAAACTTTGCAGAGCTATGATTTCCACACTGAGCCTGCATGGGATGAGTTTTACTTAAGGAAAAAATTGAAATGACAAGTTGCCAATTTTGGATTTTCAACATGGACATGGTGCACATAAGATAAGAATGAACAAATGTGCATGCTAAATTTATGATATTGTTGTGTGTGACACTAGTATTGCATAGTAAAATATGGTGCATGGGTGTATGCACTAAAGGTTTTGGGGTTGCACAGAACAAAGTTGTGGTGCATGCACACTACTGATACTTGGTGTACAAGTTAAAAATTGACATCGTGCATTGGTGTGTGTTGAATATCAATGCACACATGGGCTTTAGAAGAAAGGATTTTGACAAGATGGTGCAGAGTTTTCATGAATTTTTCTCATGAATTCGTCTAAAAAATCTGGTTTTATACACATTTTACAGAATTATTAGTGATTAGAGAAAGACACAAATATTGTAGAAGGTAAAAATCATGGAATATGAGCAAAGGAATTATAGTCCTGATGATGGATTCAAGGATTTGTATGTCAGTTTGGGTGTTTATGGTACATAATCCAAGGAGGAGCGCAGGAAATTCGTAGAAACCATAAAGGGATTGCAAAAATATTTCATAGCTATAAATATGATAATGTAAGGCTTATGATATCCAAGGAGTGGCAACATGACTTCAATGTCAAGATGATGCAAATCTTGGATAGAATAGAAAACAAAATGGATAAAGAGATAGAGACAAGTAGGTCAAGTAGTCGCAGGTCTCATGATGAGAAAAGAAGAGAAGCAAGAAATGTTGATAGGAATCATCATCACTCACCAAAGAAATCTTCTAGGAAAGTGTGTAGTAGATCAAGTCCATCTTCTGTCTAAAAGCATAAGAGAAGGACTAGGGTGGATGAGCTATAGGGAGAAATTAATAAGATCAAGCCTCCTTCCTTTGACGGTGAGCATAAGAATAATGAATATGTATAGACATAGTTTTTGGGTATGTTGAAGTACTTCCAACTTCATAATTATTTTGTGCAGGAAGAAGGGAGAATTTCCATCTATTAGCTAAAAGGAAAGGCATAAATGTTGTGGGATCAATTTGTGCATGTGCAACACATTGATGAGAAGAAGGTTACTTGGAGGGACTTCAAGAGGTATTTCCAAAAAAAATATTTAACCAAGAGATACTATGACAAGAAAATGAAGGTGTTCTTCGAACTCAAGATTGGGAGTATGACGATAGATGAGTATGAAATAAGATTCTTATATCTGTTGAAATATGTCACATTCATCAAGGATGAGTAAGTTAAAATTAAGAGGTGCCTAAGTGGCCTTCCCTCATTTATCAGTGACAAGATATAGTATGATGACCCTAAGACATTAGAAGAAACCATAAGGAATTCTAAGTGTCTTTATGAGAAGAAAAGGGGAAGATCAACTTTCCAAAAGGATTGGAAAGATAAGATGAAAACTAAGGTGGAATAGAGGAAGAAGGGGGATGAACCACCATTTTTCAAAAATACTGTGCAAGGACAGACAACTCCCAAGGAGTTTAGAATGACAGAGACATTGGAGAAAAATCCATGGAACCAATCTATTAAATTTTGGATTTGTGGCGAAGATCATATGCACAGAGATTTCCCTCAAAGAGGTAATAAAGCAAGGACTACACACAATGTTCAACAAGTTGCGACACTTGAGGACATGGGAATAAATGTGCCAAGGATTTACACAACACTGGATAAAAAACAAGTTGAGTTTCACTCACACATGATTGAGGTGGAAGGTAATATTAATGACCAATCTATTGTTATTTTAATTCACTCGGGAGCTAGTCATATTTATCTAGATCCTAATATGGTGGACAATTTCCAATTTCCAGGAAGCACTCTTGGAAAACCTTGGTTGGTGCACTTAGCTACAGGAGAAAAAAGGAAAATTAATTAGATGGTCAAGGCATGTCCAATGGAAATGAATAGAATGAGCACAAAGGATGAGTTGAATACTATACCTTTGGTATTGTAGGATTGCCTCATTGGTATGGATTATTTGGATGAGAACCATGATGTCCTAGAATATTACAATAAGGAATTTACTTGCTTGGATGAGGAAGGGAACTTGAGGATAGTTCAAGGAATTCCAAGAGATATAACTATCAGAGAAATTTCATCTTTGCAGTTGAAAACAATCTACAAAAAAGGATGTCAAGTATGTGTAGCTTGCATGGAAGAGGAACCTAAGGACAAAGTGTTGAGTGTTGAAGACTACACAGTACTAAAAGAGTTTGAGTATTTATTTAAGGAGATGCTAGGATTGCCTCCAAAAAGAGATATTGATTTCTCTATAAATATGATTCCTAGAGCAACACCTGTATCCAAGACTCCTTATAGGATGAGCACAACATAGTTGAAGGAGTTGTAGATGCATATTGAAGAGCTTATGAATAAGGGGTATATACACCCAAGTGTGTCACCTTGGAGTTTGCCATTTTTTTTCGTGAAGAAGAAGGATGGTATGTTGAGACTTTGTATCAACTTCAAGAAATTCAGAAAAGTAACATTAAAGAACAAGTATTCTTTGCCAAGGATAGATGACCTCTTTGATCAACTGTCAGATGCACAAATATCTTCAAAGATTGATCTCATATCTAGACATCACCAAGTGAGAATAAAATAGGAAGACATTAGTAAGACTGCATTCATAATAAGATATGATCATTACGAGTTTATAGTGGTGCCATTTAGGTTGTCGAATGCAGTCGTTGTCTTCATGTATCTGATGAATGGATTTTTCAAATAGCATTTAGATAAGTTTGTCATTGTATTTATGGATAACATACTTATTTACTAAATGTATGAAGAGGAGCACAATTAGTACTTGAGGATGGTGTTGCAGGTATTGAGGGAGCATCAACTTTATGCAAATATGAGCAAGTGCTCATTTTTCTAGTGAAAGATTCATTATTTGGGTCATGTCATTTCCAAGGAATGAATAGTTGTGGATCCGAAAAAGATAAAATCCATTAAGGAATGATTGACACCAATAAATGTTGTAGAGGTGAGGTCCTTTATGGGACTGGCAGGGTACTAAATAAGGTTTATTGAAGGATTCTCATAGATTGTGCATCCAATCACATCCCTACAGAAGAAAGGTGCACTATTTGCATGGACTCTAGATTGTGCAAGGAGTTTTTCAGCACTTGAAACTTTTGTTGATGAGTGCGCCAATTTTGAGGATTGTGGATCCTGATACAAATTTTGTTGTGTGCACGGATGCATGCAAGGAAGGACTTGGTGGATTCCTTAGTCAAAATGGAATGTGTTGTGATACGAATCAAGAAAGTTAAATGAGCATGAAAGTCTCTATGCTACTCATGACTTTGAATTGGCATCCATAGTGCATGCCTTGAAGGTGTGGCGACACTATCTCATGGGTAAAATATTTGAGCTAAAGATAGACCATAGTGGTATGAAGTACCTATTTGGACAACCAAGTTTAAATGTAAGACAAAAAAATGGTTAGAATTCCTTAGTGAGTATGAATTTGACATAAAACATATCAGAGGAAAGGATAATGAGGTGGATGATGCACTGAGCAGGAGAGTGAATGAGATTCATGCTACAATTGTTAGCATGCACAAATCTGATTTGTGCGAAATTTTTTTAGAAGTTTCCAAATCATATCTTCGCTATGTGGACATAAATATGACTTTACAACAAGGTATGTTACAATACAAGTTGGAAGGTTATGAGCTACGAGAGGATGTGATCCTCATGTATAGATGCAGAGTCTATGTGTTGAATGATCAAGAGTTGAAAAGAATGATATTGTCATAGATGCATAAGTTTCCTTATGTTGGACATCCAGGTTACTTGAAGACAAATGTTACATTCAAGAAGAAACTATATTGTCCAAGTATGAAAAAGGAAGTTGTTGATTTTATTGCAAGATGTATTGAATGTCAGAAGGTTAAGGTTGAGCACAGACATCCAGCTCATTTGGTGCAACCCTTTCCAATTCCTGAGTGGAAGTGGGAATATGTGACCATGGATTTCATAACTAAGTTGCCTAGAACCACTAAGAAACATGATTCTATTATGGTGGTGGTGGACAAGCTTACTAAAGATTCATATTTTATTCTAGTGAAGTCAACACACAAAGAAGCTAACATTGTTGAAATATACATGCGAGAAATTGATAAGCTACATTGTATACCTAATACAATTGTGTCTGACAAAGATTACAAGCTCACCTCAAACTTTTGGAAAGGGATATTCAATGGATTTGGGACAAATCTGAATTTCAACACAAAATATCACCCCGATTAAGATGGACAAACAAAAAGGGTAAATCGGGTGATTGAAGACATGATGAGGATGTATGTCATGGACAAACCATCCAAGTGGGAAGAATACCTTCACTTGGTAGAGTTTACTTAAAATAATGGGTATCAAGAATCTTTAAATATGAGCCCATTTGAGGCACTTTATGGAAGAAAATTCAACACACCATTAAGATGGGACAATCCAGCAGACCACGTAGTGGTGGGGCCAAATCTTCTTCGGGAAATGGAAGAAAAGATGGTAAAGATAAGGTAGAATTTAAAGGTTGCACAGGACAAGAAGAAACATTGCACATATAAAGGTAGAACCCACATATATTTTAAAGTGGGTGACCATGTGTTTTTGAAAATGAAAGACAGGCGTAGTTCCTTGAAGTTGGGGAATTGTTTTAAGTTGGCATCACGCTATTGTGGGCCATTTGAAATCCTATAAAGGATTGGTCCTCTCGCATATTTGATTTCATTTTCTGCATCCTTGTGTATTCATAATGTTTTCCATGTGTCATTTGTTGGATACACCTACCACACTAAGAGAGGGGGGTGAATCAGTGTAGGGATATTTTTACTCCTTTTCAAAAATACCTTAGTTAGAAATCACCATTTACTCATCATTCATTACTTTCATTTATAACAATTTGTATGTAAACATATATCAATAGAAAATATCATCAATAATACATCACCACAAGGAACACAAGGAACATAAGATATATGTATAAGTTTCTTTTATATTACGAAATACAATGCTTGTTGTTTTTTTCAGCAAAAACTTAATAGAGCAACAACTCCACAAGAGCACCAACTCTCAATGCAAGACTTGGCCTATAAATATCATGATCAATGGAGAAGAGGAATCAATCCTCAATAGATACCAATATGGAAATAGGTACGTAACATGTTTATACTACAACCTGGATATGTACGCAACATGCCTATACTACAACATGTGCATGTACACGCCCTAGCCCACTGTCAGCCTGCGTACACCTTTAGAAACTAGGGTTTCTGAAACTTCACAACTTCTTCCCTTTAGACCCTTACTACCTCAGTCATATTGATCCAAAAAGGATCCAAAGAAGGTTAAGAACAACTCAGAACTCGTAGAGAAAACTCAGGACACTCAGAATGGCTTCAACAGACATAGAAAGGGCAAAAATTCAAAGTTCCCAAAAATCAATGAAAATGGAATTATCGTGAAGAGCGCATCGTAATATTTATAACGGTGCAAATGGATTGTCAAATGGAGTTACAGATCGAGAGATATTCGTGGTCAACCTAGCCTAGTAAACAGGGATGAGTCAGCATCTGTACTACCGACGTCAACATCAGTACAGATGACAACATCATTCATACAACTTATGTGGAAAGTGCATAGGGTGACATGTGTCATGATGATGTGGCAGCACAAGAGGCTACTGCGTGTCACTCATTTTTGGACTTTTTAGGATGACATGTGGACCAATGAAAATGTGCCACATAGAGGTTCGTATAGGACACGTGGCATCCGTACACTACATGCCAGGCTGACGTGGAATCTGTGCGACATGTGGTAGGATGATTTGTAAGGATGATTGTACAATGAGGTGACATGGGCCAATGTTTGGCTACCATGTGGCAGTGGGAAAATGCCCAATGACGCCCAGCAACTGGAAATTAAAAATATATATATATTAAATATACCACCAAATTTGGCAACGGTTTCACCAGATTGGAAACATATTCCAACTGCCTGCCATTTTAATAGCCGCTCCACCAAATGTACCAGCATGCCAAAAAAAAGACCAACCACCATACTATACCCCAAAAGAATTGGGAGTCCACAAATTCGACCCCGGAACCTCCACTTAACCTATGCCTTAATATAACATCCACTCACCATTTGGACAACAACCTCATTATTACACAATCACCCGACTTTTATTATAAAAAGGGGTTCCACCAATGTATAAGGGGAATGAAGAACCAAGGTGCGGCCATACAGACAAGGAATGTATTTTGAGAAATTTTTCCAATCATTAGTTGTAGGTGAAGGCATGGAAACCGAGGCGAGGTTTTTCCTAGGTTTGAAAGTGCCAGACTCGGATCGAGGCATGGATAGATTCACTTTTAGGTAATTCTATGCCATGAACGCAGTGGTGATGTTTCTTTTTTGATCTGAGCAAAGCTTCTATATATTAACTCCAGAATGAGGTATACTTATGTATTTTGCCCAATTCTTTTGTGGTGTTAATAAAAAGGCATACCCATTTGAGAGCAGGACTCGGAGACGTATTCCACCAAGGACGAACTCCGTTATCAAGTTTTTGCGTTCATATTTCATGATTATGTCTCTTTCCTTTTGAGATTTTCCTTCTTTATGGTGCACTTTAGTTTATGCTCATTTAATACAATTCTTTAATAAGTCATCAGAGGAAAAGATCCCGGATCACATATCCACTTCTGATTTGTCACTGCACTCTTCCTTTCACTGCCCAATATGTACCATAAACAATCACAAACATATATGTTCCATCCAACAACCTATGCATGATCCTCAACCATACACCATCACAGATTATAGATATTTATCAATCAGAACATATATGAACTACTCAACCAACCAACTACCACATTTAGGCATCAATACAACCATACAAAGAATGCCTCAAGCATTCACCATTCCATGAGAAAATATAAGGATGAAGGAAACATATATAACCATACCATATAGTCAATAGTAGATCTGAATCAATAGACTATTGTTCTGGGAATTTTCTTCAGACTTCAGGGACCTGGCACCAGTACTTTCTCAAGCTTCTATGGATTTTTATTCATGTACGCTCCCTATTATACTACTAGCCCCCGTATGTAAGCACCCTTTTATATTGATATCCCATGTACGTATGCACCCTATTACACTGATGGCTCACGTATGTCTTAGAAACTAGGGTTTTCCAGTATTTCTGAAACTCCGAAACTTTCACTGTCAATACCTCAGACTTATGAAACTTTTGATGCATCCATGAGTACCTTCAATGAATCTTTCACCAATAATAGATCTTCAATATTATCAAGAGATACACTAACATGAGTGACCCTTGATATCTTATTTATACTTCTCCAAGTATCTTCCTCATCTAACAAACTCTAACCAGCTTCCTTCTTTTAGGGGCTAACCCACTTCTGACCTCTTATCCACTTCTAACCCACTTTGTTGCAAATAGTGAATTTTCCACTTCTAGTTACAACTAATTTATTTTTAATTAACCACTTTGACTGGTCAACATCTTCTAGGAGATTCTAGAATAATTTGACTTTTTTGACCTTCTAGGGGCTTCTAGACAACACATGAGGGTTCTCCAACTTCACAAGGCTATAACTCTTTAAACATGAGGAGTTATGTGAAGTTCCACATATCATCGAAAGTTTCATGATGAGCACTATCCATCTAGAATAATTTCACTTACAAATTCATGGATCTTCATTACAATATTCCACAATCAATCCTTGGGTTCCTTAACCACACATCTAGGATGACTCAACCACTTAACCATTTGGAACTCACAAAGCATCTTCCTGTGAGGGATTTCACCATAAGGGGACCACTTTGGATTTCATCCATTTGGTATTTACTATCAACCATGGAAAGATAACAATGACCAACCCTTACATCATCACGTCTATACATCAATCCATGACAATACATCACTATGACACCACTTGACATGTTTGACATCAATTACATCTATGATAACATAGGCCATCAATCAATACATCAATGATACTAGGAACATACATCAACTCTTTGACATCAATGACATCATAATGCAACAATATCCCTCTTTGTCATTCATTACAATACCAATCATTGATGTCAACACCAATCATTGATGGAAACATGTAGACATGGAAATTCTCTTCATCAATAGTCATCTAAATCATATCAATGTGACTATCTCTTCCCCTTTGAAATCAATGTCAAAGGGTATTTCTTTTAATGGGGTTGCTACCCCTGCCTGAACTTTCCTTGGGGATACTCCTCATGTTTGGATGCCTTTGAGCTTCCTCTAAATAATATCTCCCCTTTTGGAATCATGCTATTGCAACCAATCAAGGGAAGAGGAATAACTCCCCTATGGATATGTCTCCCCCTATCTTCTCTGCAAGATGAACAATATGGTACCACTCCAATATGCTTCTACTGCAAAAGATACTTCTCAACCAAAACATAGATCAATTGCTCAAGATTGGTCTTCTCTTACTATGATAATTCTTGGACTTGTCTATGCATCATAATTGTGCAATACTATACTTCATGAAGCAAAAGGATATGTCAATAGTGAATAGAGAATCATGAACAAAACATCAACCATGTACATCCTATACCATACCATGTGCCAACCATGCACATCAACAACATACAATATGATCTCATCACTGAAGTATATATGCAAGAATATGTGCCAAAAAGTGTACCAATCATATATCAGGATCATCAACAAGTGCCTCTATCAATGTCCCAATAACATCGTCAACATGCCAACCATGTGCCTCAAACAAGTGTCATATCACATTTTATATGCCTCTATCATAAACCAAGTGTCAAAAACCATGTGTCAAGATATGTATCTCAACCATCAAGCATAAAATAATGTACCAACCAAGCACCAAAACAAGTGTCTCAACTATCCCATACATCATGTATCAAAATATATGATAAACAAGTAATACCAATGATGTAATTTAACCAAGTACCATCACCCACAATCATATTCCCTCTACAAGTGCATGAACCATGCACCAAACATGTATTACTACATGTACCATAGCAAGTGAATCAACAATGCACAAAAATTCAACAAGATGAGCCACAATCAAGATGTGTTCCCATATATGTATGCCATATCAACCATAAACCATTTTCCAATCATACTTGTAGCAAGTACCTCAACCAATGTACCAAGTATGTACCAATCATGCATCAACTATAGATTAAGCTATGACTCATCAATGATGTACAACATAATCACCTCATCAACTACATGTCCCAATATGTATCTCAACCACCTCCCAAATGCATGCACCAAAAAAGTTCAACAAATATGCCTTAACAATACATCATAAGATATATCAATGGAGCTCACATATGTACCAGCCATGTACCATAACAAATTTGCCTCAACCACCAGTCACTAGAGAAAATAGTAAGTATCCAATAGTATCTGTAAACATGTACCAGATGTGTGCCTCAATAGATAAATGATATCTCTAGCTAGAATCACATCATCGTGATATATCTCATAACCAAAGTGTCATAATATCACTATCATAACCAACATTGTTTCTCAATAGAAAATGCCTTGGTCCATACTCTAGAGTTAGTTATCATGCATCCAGGATAGGCATCAAGCATATGATTCAACACTCAACCATATTTCATCACCACACATACACGAAACATACATTCAACCATATAATCATGAAAAACTGCAACAAACCATGTTAGACCTTGCAAAACAGAGTTATATCATCAAATCATGTTGCACCTCATATGCATAACCTTCTTTTCCAAGATTTTACCACAGATGCATGACCTGTTACACATAATACTTGCATATGTACACGACCAATCTATAGGTCAGCTTGCATATGTATGACTTCTTCCACAAGAGCCCACGTATGCTTCTGAAAATGTCAAGCTTGAGCTATCCTCATGGCTACCTTTCTGTTCTGGTTGTTCAGTCTTCTTTACCCACTTCTCAGGGTGTATTAGCTTCTCATAAATTGAGCTCTAAGATTCCATATTTTCAAGATTGTCTTCCTTCCTAGATTCATGTGCTCTTCTTGTCATACTATATGAAGCACTCTTCATGGATTGTCTTCTTCTGTTCCAACAATCCTAGGATTTGTGACCAAACCCGCTGTAGTTGTATCATCTCATGGTGTGACAATGAGCAGCAATCTGTCCCACTTGATTACATCTCCAACACTTTAGGGTGTTACGAAACCTTCCATTATCTTTCCTTGCATAATGTTTGCAATCCAAATCTTTGTTACAATATTCATTGCATGAGTAGTAGTGACCATGAAAAAAAAATTCATACCTTTGCTTTTGTCCATCTTGAAGGTGTCTCTCTTATGAATTTTCTTTTAGGTGCAAAGATGGACTCTTGATGTCTTCCTTGCTTTGTTCCTTTGAAAGTTTCCTTGATTTTTGTATATGGTTGACTTGCAGCATTGATTCCACCATTTGAGAGTGAATAACTTACCTCATACTTCCTAGAAGTGCTAGCTTCAAGACGAATAGATTCCTTGATGTATCTAAGACTTGATTTATGATTTGGAGATATTTCGCTATCTAGTATCTCATCCAAGATTGTTGAGTTGTTCATGAAATTGATGTGAGTGTTAGACTTCTCTACTTTCTTTCTAATCAACAACTTCAACTTCCAATTTATGGCATGACTCTTTTACTTGATTTTTCAATAGTTCCTCTATTCTTTTGGATTCTTCAATTTTGGTCTCAAGATTGACATTAACTTCAAGAATTTTTCTAAGCTCATCATCTACCTTATTCTTTTCTTATATTTCATTCTTTAGTCTTTTGATCTCTTCTTCCTTTTCTTCTAGTTGAGTATTTTTACTTTCTTCTTGTTCTTTGAGCATTTGCTTTAGTGCCATGGTATATATTGGGTACTTTTCTAGGACTTCCTTGGTGTATTTTTCGAGATACTCAAAAGAAATTGAGTAATGTCGTATTTCATTGCTAACACCATCTAACTCAAATAACACTTTAACTTTAATCTTCAACAAATCTTCCTCTTCATCTATAGGATAATTGTCATCTGATTCTACACAAACTACTTCTATATTTTCTTCTTCACTTGTAGAGAAACATTCAACATCATCATACTTAGAATTTTTGCAATAAGAGGATTTTGGAGAGTCTTTACCTTCATTGTCCTTGATGGAATTGTATTCTTTGTCTTGATATACCTTCTCTAGATTCAACCATAGATCCTTGGAGGAAGTACATTGTCCCATGCTTTATTTGACAGAACTTGAGAGTCCATTGAAAATGGCCTTGAGAGCTAATGCATCATTCTTCTTTGATTCCTTTTGTGCTGCAAACTTTGAATTATTCTTCAAGGGAACTGATCCACCAATAGTTGCTTTCCAAACACCTACTCATTTTTCCTTCAAATACCCTTTCATTTCTATTCTCCATGATGAGTAATCTATCTCAATAAAGAGGGTAACTTCATCTGCATGTTCATCCATTTGTGTGTCCATGGATCTCCTTCAAACTTGCAAGGATGATGATGAAGGCATGACCCAGATACCAATTGTTGGACACACCGACCAAATTGAGAGGGGGGGTGAATCAGTGTAGGGATATTTTTACTCCTTTTCAAAAACACCTTAGTTAGCAATCACCATTTACTCATAATTCATTAATTTCATTTATAACAAGTTGTATGTAAGCATATATCAACAACAAATATGATCAATAAGCCATCACCGCAATGAACATGAGGAACATAAGATATATGTATAAGTTTCTTTTATATTACGGACTACAATCCTTGGGTTTTTTTTAGCAACAACTGAATAGAGAAACAACTCCATAAGAGCACCAACTCTCAATGCAAGACTCAACCTGAAATTATCAGCATCAACTAAGAAGATGAATCAATCCTCAACAAATACCAATCTGTCAACAGGTACACAACCTATTTATACTACAACCTACCTATGTACATGACCTGCCTATATTGTATCACATGTATGTATGCGTCCTGGTGTTACACATCAAAATTCCACACTTAATTACCTCACCCTAAGTGTCGCAAGTGTCATAAAAGTGTCACATACACTGCCACCATGAAATAACATTTGTCACAATCCCTAGTCACCGTGGAGGAGAATTATATTATATGAAGGCCCAAATATTATGTGCACATGAATTATTTATTAATATTCATAAAAAGAAAATTAATTTAGTGTGAGAATCACCTCACATTTAGTTTCCTAATCTCAAGGAGAGGTTGAGAATCTCATGG
>CBVK0100027978.1:0-23688 GCA_900067695.1 Picea abies | reverse complement strand
AACCTCATGGCCTCAGGGCTCCACATCAAAAAACACAAACACTAAAGGTAGAGTCAATATCCATATATACATAATCATATGCTACACTATCAAAATCACAAAACATAAATACAGAAACATACCTCTTTGGTCCCAGTCCTCTTGAGGAGGCAACACTATGCCTGGGTCGTGCTGGTAGTCCATACCACCATATCAATATCGTAGTATCACCTGTGTCACCAAGGATCCATAGATCCTCACTGCCATGGTGACGATGCATTGAGTCATGATATCATCCATCGCCTCAATATGAATGAATGAACCTAGCATTGGGTTTATTCCCAAGCAATGGCGACATGCTAAGTCGAGCAATCTCACACCCCCCAATAGCTAGGGGTCACCAGGCAGGGCCATCCCTCGAAAGGGGAGCCCTGTCAAAAAGTACACATCCTCCACAACTGAGAGTGTCATCTACTGTCCCCTAACAATGAAGCATTGTAGATCAGTGCTCCACATAGATATCAGATACTATAGCAGGAACTCCTATGACCATATCAAAGGACAATCGAAGAACTTGATCAACCCACAGGCTGCCAAGTGTCTTCAAACGCTTGGCTTCTCTCTCACCACCTCTCAGAGATGCTCCAAGTATTACTCCCTCCTATGGACTGGCATAGTTCTCTCCTGTCACAAGATTATCACCTACATCCACACAAAAACACTTGGTCAAACCTCGTCATTCATCAAAAACATAAAAAATTTCAAAATTTCAAAAACCTTAGCTTCGCCTCCAGTGTGTGTCTTTCAACCAAACAGGCTCACACATGTGCATACATATTCTTTTCACAGTTGTCTACAAAACAATTATGCATCAATGCATAGTTGTCACCCCAACAGGTGCACACACATGCACACCTGTCCTCTACACAGTTGTGCACCAATGCACAACTATCTGACAAGCAGTTGTGCACAATGTGCAACTGTCATCTTAATAGGTGTGCATCTAATGCACACTTTTTTTTCCTTCCCCTGTGCCCCAATGCACAGCTGTGTCAAGAAAAACCACACATTATGCATGGGAGATGGAATTATACTCATATGTCTGAGCATGGGTATTCTTCCTTCTCCTGCGCATTAGTGGGACCACCCCTAAACCTACCATTGTATGGTCATTCGTACAACCCCTAACTCAATTCTAGGAAATTCATACTATGCAAGAGGATGAGACCACTAACCTGACTCTTGCAACTCCTGGATTGGTTGTCTCGAGCTCCTGTAATCTCCAAATCTCCTCCAAATTCTCTCGTCAAATCACTATAGCGACGAGTACAAATGAGGTGGCATTGTGGGTCCACCAGCCACATATAGTCTCTTTTTCCAAAATTCCACACTCAGTTACAGGAGCCCAGAGCCTCTATTTTCCGATTCGTCTTCAGCCACGGGATCATGGTCCCACCATATACACAGTCACGTTCTCCGAGTCACAATCTAAACTTGGCCCTGGGGGAGCATTTTTCTCATGTCATGTCCAAGTACACATGCTCATGTTATAAATTATCAAATAACTTTTATATGTTCTTTATCATCAAATATTGTTCACATCAGGTATCCGGTCGTTAACATGTATAGGTACTTGGTCATCAAAAATGGCGCAGCCCCTTCAGGTATATGTTCAACATTGGCATGTAATTATTCCCCCTAAAAATCAATTACATCTCCTAGTCATACCCTCCGACGTTCACCTTTAGGGTCCTTAGATCCAGCTCTGCAATACCGTCACCTCTATTGTATTTTGGTATTGTCACCTGGTATCACTCTCTCCCACATGAGTTGTCCCATTCATAGTTCCCTTTGGCAATTTGACACTCATGTTGCTTTCACCCCCTAGGGATGGGAGTCCCGAAAGTCTTATGCACTTTCAATAATAAGCCACATACTTCTTCTCATCATATTGCTAGCTTTCCCAATGGACTCCTAGGATATCGCATCTTCGTTCTATTCGACTGCACCTCCGCAGTATCATTAACCCTCCATTTCATCCACCATCAGTTTTCCCATCTACATATTTCCCTCCATTCATTTACCTCATACAAAAACCCACCCATGGTGCCCCCACCATCCACTAGTTCTCTTCACAACTTGTGCCCTCAAAGGCCAATCCATCTCATAGTGGGGCACTCATTTCTGTATCTATACACTCATCCCAAATTATTCTTTATTTATTTGGTAATTGTAAAAATCCTTTGTTTCCATCATTTACTTAGCTTTTTGTTGTCACCCTTGATGACCTTCGTTTCCCAGCAACACAACCCATGTTGCCCTTGGTTGGGGCATCCACTCTCATTTTTTCATTTCGACATCGTTCACAAACCCCAAGTATTCGAAAGTCCATGTACCCCTAATCTCTGACTTTGTCCACTTTGTCAAGTCTCCTACACAAATTAACCCCACATCTAGTCATCCCCCTAACACTAGATACAGTTTTACGGTTGCTGCCAATCATCCTCCAAACATACCCCCAACCAAGGAAAGTCTTGAGCCTCACCGCATCTTGACTTCGTTCATGTTCCTTATCAGTCCCTGATATTATTTCCATGCATTTCACAAAGCCCTTTGCTTCTTGGAGTAACGTCTCCATTTCTATCGACATCAATACAGTTTCCAGAAGGGTGACAATATCTTGACTCTCATTACCTTTACAAAGAGGAGACTTGGACAACACAAAGAGAACCAATTGATTTTTTCCTTGAAGAAATCCTATAAATGGAAGCCATGGGTACACTAAGAAACCAAGATATTCATAGAATTGTTATGCTTCCTCAATCCTCCCTTGAGAATCCTCTTTTCTGCTTGGAGTATTCAAGCATCGTTGCAATAGGCCATTCCACTCACCTCTTGAGGGAATAGGCATTGATTTTCTTCATAATTTGCCATTTTTCTTCCATTGTAAGAAGAGCTCTCCATTAGGGAACTCAAGATCCCTCACAAGGAGGAAGAGGGGACTCATAAGTTCTCATTTTTCTCTATGGTGTTTTGCCAACTAATATAGTTATCCATTGGTGGAATAATCTTGGTCATTGGTTGATTGTTTACGGTTCTAAGTTTCTTGTGCATTCTAGTTTTTATTTCCTTAGTTGTTTTAGTTTGTTTATTTGTTTATTACATGTGTTTGGCTTGTTTAACCCACTCACAAATTTATTTCTTGTCTAGCAGGCCCAACCAGGCATGCAAGTTCCATTTTTTTTCTCACCCCAAGTGACAAAACAAGCACAACAGTAGGCTAATATGAGACCCCCTTCGTTGAATGAGAGAACATTGACATGGCGGTCGAAGGTGGATTTGGACTATTTTTTAGCTGCCTCATTATTATGTAATGAAGATCGACGATCTTCATCTAGTGACTCTAAGGTCAGCAGGCGCTGCTCCATTCACGAAGTGTCGAGTAATAGCTCAATGGAAGTGTGAAATGTGGAGATTTCATACTTGATAGGGAGGGTGGCTTCAATCCCATGGACGAGGTGGAATATTGTGAAACCAGTGGCAGTTTTGACTGTCGTGCGATAAGCCCATAATGTGGAAAATAACATATGATGTCAGTTGGTCTTATGTTTGTTGGCGGTATGTTGTAGCATGGTTTTCAGGACTTTGTTGACAGCCTCGACCTATATGTTGGAATGAGGGTAGTATGGGGAGGAAAAATCATGGGAGAAGCCTAACTTTCAGGAGATTTTCGCGAAGATATCGTTCTCAAAGTGTTTACCGTGATGGTACATTAACTGTAGTGGGACTTTGAATCAGGTAATGACATGGTTGAAGAAAAAATGCATTGTTGTGTTAGCAGTGTTGTTGAAAGTGGGCATGGCTTCGACCCATTTGGTAAATTAATCTACTACCATGACAATGTACTTGTGTCCATTACTGGATGGAGGATGGAAAGTCATGAAGTATATGCCCCATTTGTAGAAGGGAATAGTGGTGATGACTGGATGTAGAAGATTTGGTGGTGCCCTTGCTTTGTTTGCAGAGAGATGGCATTTTTTTCATCGCTTGACAGCATGGATGCAATCATGAAAAAACGTGGGCCAGAAGTACCATGCATGAATGATTTTTTGGGCAGTGACCATACCTGAGAGGTGACCACTGTAAGCACCTCTATGGAAATTGTTCATGACTTTTTCAGCTTTGTCAATATTCAGACATCAATGAAGAATGGTGTCAACCCCACATCGATAGAGGACATCTATGATGAGGAGGTATCAAGGGGTCTGTTGGTGAATCCATCAAATATCATCTCGAGAGAGGTGAGACCCAAAATTATGTTTCCAAAGGTAGATGATAAGGTTGTTGTACAAGGGGTCATCGGAGGGGATGAAGAAGAGGTGTTCACCATGGAAATCCATATTGATGGGGGATTCTTTAGCATCTAAGGGAAAATTCATAATGAGTTCAACAAGGAAAAGGGATTTCTTTCTTTTGGGAGTTGAGAAATCTAGTTCGTATTCTTGAAGGATAATGATCCATCGGGAAAATTTTCCTTTAATTTGTCGTCGACTAAGAAAGTACTGCATGGGGTTGGAATATTCTATGACCTTGGTAGTTCAAAGCAGGGTATGGTACTTCGAAGCAGTATATAATGGTGAAGTTTTTGGAATGTGAGGACAAATGCTAGAGTGAGTTTCTCATCATGATTGTACTTCAGGGGTGGCCCTAAAAGGTTTTTAGTGATGTAGTAAATGACGTGTTCATTCCCATCATCCCCTAATTGGATGAGGAGTCCTTCTACTGAGACTGTTGAGGCTGACAAGTAGACGATGTAATCACGATCATAGTCCAGGGGACTAATCAAAGGGGCATTGGATAAGGCGAATTTTAAATCATAAAAAAATGTTTGAGAATGTTCATCCCATCAAAATGGGACATCATGACGTAGGAGGTGGAGTAAACCATGCACATGAGTGGCGTAGTCTAGGACAAAGCAATGTAAAAAGTTGGATTTTCCTTGCAAGCTCTGCAGTTCATGTAAATTCCTAGGTGGTGGAATTTCTGAGATGGCTTAGACCTTGAGGGGGTCCACAATGATTCCATGTTGGGAAACAATGAGCCCAAGGAGCCATCCATTCATGATGAAAAATACACACTTGATGGGGTGTTGAGTGCTCAACACACCTTAAACTCCTTGTGAAAGTTTATCACTTTTTGGGTACCACTTGTTTTATTTTACTTTATAAATTGAGTTCATTTTAGGGGATGGTTTATTTTTTGTTTTCTTTCATGAATCTTATCAACCAAGTCGGGTTTGTTTGAAATTTTTAAATGAAACCTAGTGTTTAAAAGAACTTGACATCCTAACTAAGAATCTGTAGTTAACATTGCAATTGGCACGCTTGTGTTCAGCATCGACAAAATTCAAGAAGGTAAAGTGGCCACATAGTTACACTAATTGTCGATGCATCATCAGTTTCGGTAGAAGGCAGGGTTGGTTTGCATAAGTTATTCACCACGAAAATTCAGGAGATAGTCAATCCCCATCGGTGTTGGCAAAGTACTGGAGAAATAGACATTGACAAAATCCATAAACAAATCAATGATAACCGATGATCAATGCTCTTGCTCGGGGTCGGGGAAAATATAAAAAATATTAAAAAAATCAATTTTTTCTGCATTAAAGAAACCGTCGATCGTCGATCTGCGATACACTTTTGGCATCGGGACGTTTTTGAGAGAGTCGAACTAGGATCACTTGGGTAGGTTTATCGTTGATCATCGATCCTTGATAATTTTCAGCATTGACAAGATAGGATCAGGTTTTAGAATGTGTATCTTAAGGAAGACATCGGTCTCGAGTAAATGAAGACACCGGTCTCAAGTGCCACATGTATTTTTCGCATAGGTTTGTCGCATGGCCTGGTTTCATCCCGAGTCATATTAAGGTTCCCTACATCCTAGTCACACCTCTTAGTCATCTTTTCCATGTCATCTATTTACGGCAAGATCGATCGACTTCAAATATTTTGCAAGAAGATATCAACGAAAAGTGTTCGAAGCAGATTCCCGACCCTCGACTCACCAAATGGACTGGCGAAACGATGGGATGTTTTTGGCATAAGATATGATCATATTATAACATTTAATATATCAGTTAATGCTTCATCCCACATTTCTTTCTAACTCGTGCACCGATTGAAAAATAAAAACTTTAAATCATCGATAGGACACGTTACAACCCATGTTTGTGACATCAACCCATGATTGAATTTAATTTTAAACGTATTTGAAGATCTAGCGGCAGATTTAGTAGAAATACACTCATAACCTGAATTAAATGGTTGATGCGACAAGGTAAGTTCATCCATGTTTAAATATCTAGAATGGTTTTGAAAAATTTCATTATGTGCACAACTTTGAATTCCAGAGAATCTAAAGAAGCAAAGAAAGTGTCTCGAGACTGTATTGATCCGCAGATGATCTAAACCAGGTTAAACAAGCTGTAGAGTTCTGTGTTCATTTTTTCAATTCGACAGTCATGATTTACATATGTATATGATTTTTGACATGGTCTCTAACTATGTTCTAACTGTAGGTAAAATATCACTGAGAAATCCAACCACCAGATGCTCTCCAAGAGCACCCAAGCTAAAGGAGGATGAAACATGTGAAGGTTCTTCTCCTGGTACACTAAGGTAGTTAGAGTAGAATCCCAGGGTAGATCCAGTCATAAAAACCTCAACAAAGAAAGCCTTTGTCCAACCTTGAATGAACGACACCTTTTCACTGCAGGTATAACTGATTTCCAGGAAGACACCCTTATGGCACTAGCGACCTGCAAGGACGTGGAAAGGTGGTATGAGAAGGCTCACTAAGAAGTATAAATAATCAATTACATCAACATGGTTCAAAAGAGCTGAGAATCCAAAGAGCACAACATTCATGTGCTGAGGGACAACATCATAGATCGGATCAGGAAAACAACTAAATATTGGGTGAAAATGGCCCGAGTGTTGGAGTTACTTCACACACACCTAAGATTTATTTTTCCTAAGTTTTTTCCTTGTTAATTAGTCATAATTAGTCATTATTCAGTCTCCTATATTTTAGGGGAGAATATTCCACCTAGAGAATATTCTCTTTTAGTTTACACTTCAATTTGACTAGTTGAGTTGAGTTTAGATGTTGCATTGGTTTTGTCACCATGCAACATTGGGATCATCACCATGATAATTTTACCTTGCCTTGGTATCATCACTAGACTGGCACATTATCCTTGATTCCCTAAGTTAACTCCTCACTACTCTATGTTTAGTCAGTTAACTGAAGACTAGTTGACTAGTTAACTCAAGTAGGTGGAAATTCACTCCTGTAACTGCCCGAGAGACTAGAGTAGGTGGCATTTCACTCCCGTAATTGTTGGTGTGTGTCCATATCACTCTATACCACCACTATGGTGCAATGGTTCTCCTCCAGTGTGCACTCATTGCGTTATACAGAGTATATCATGTGTAAATTATTCATTATTCACAATGGTTAATGAGAATTCTTTCATTCTTTCTCTCCTTCTTCTTATTTCTCCAATTTTCTCTGCAAATGTGTGTATTATTGTTTATCTGGATCTATTTCATGTAATTTAAACACATTTACAGGGTATCAGAGCTGACGGACTGCTAAGCAAAAGCTACACCAAAATTTTTTGTAGGTACAAAAGATTGAAGACAGCGGAAAGATGGATTTCCAAAAAGAATTCATCCTTACACCTTACAACTATTTTGCATGGAAGGAGAAAATAGCCACACATATTTGAACCAGAGGGTTGTATAGGTTAAACTTCAATACAGATACAAAACTGACATCATCCATAGAAAAATCCAAGTACTTAAATTGCATGGATGAGGCACTCGGAACAATTTGCAGTCTTATTTCTCCCAATATCCTTTTTCACATATCTTCCTATAAGATTCCCAATGAAGCCTAGAAAACCTTGGAAGGGATATTCGGAAAACAGGATGAGATGAGGGGACACATGCTAAAGGTGGATATGCTCACATTGGATCCAAAAATATTTGACAATATCCAAGATTTATTTACAAAATTCAAGGATTTACTATCGCAAATCAAAGCTTGCGGGGTTGATAAATCGATGGATGAGAAACAAATGGTTCTCACCATTCTCTCCAATATTGATCCTAAATTATTTGTATTTGTATCCACATTCCATACTGTTAGATTCGCCTCTGGAGCCACCTAGAAGATGCCTTCTCTTGGGGACTTTATCGAATCCTTGACATGAGGGAAAACCAACCTCATCAACATGGGCACAATCAAAGCCCCAAGGGTGCATTCACTCACTGTGCATGATGGCAGACAAAAATATAAGAAATCTAAAGATAAATATAAATGGAAATTTCATGCACATCCGAACAAGGAAGGGTACACAAAACCTTTCATCGATGCCTCTGGATCCAGAGGAAAAAAGGGAAGAAAAGGAGAGAAATGTACGTACTGTCACAAAGGATTCCATTCAAAATCTGCATGCATGAAAAAAAAATAGATCTTATGTCTCAAATACTTCAGAAAAATAACCTTGGATATTGAATCCCGGAGGGTGCCAAGAAGAAGAAGCCAAAAGATCTGAATTCCAAGAAAGGCAATTTTAGCCATGCCTTGATTTCCATCAACTCCTCTCTCGATGATTGGATCATAGATTCAAGAGCATCACATCACATGTATGCCTTAGAAGAAATATATTCTTCTTTGGATGCATTCAAAGGTCCTCCTATTCTAACGGGGGACAACTCTTCTTTTGAATTCATTGACAAAGGAAGAATTGAACTCACCAACAAAACTTCGAGAATGTGTTGCACGTTCCCAAAAATTTTGTCAACCTTCTCTCTGTGTATCACATGATGAATTCAGGCACTGGAAAGAAATTCATATTCACACCAAATTCTGTGGACATCTACGACATGAAAACCAACTCCAGGGTTTCTACCGGTGAGGTAAATCATCAATCTAGATTGTATACTTTTTCTGAATTCATTGAACCTAATTTTTCTTTATTGCTTACTCATGTTGATGAAAGTAGTAGGATATGGAACAAAAGGTTTGGACATTTTAATTTTAGATACATGCAACAACTTAGCAAGAAAACATTGGTTGATGGTCTACTAGACATCCATTTCTCCAAGGTAGTGTGTGAGGGATGTGTTCTTGGGAAACACCCTCAAGATAAATTAGACAAGGGAAAGTCTCAGAGAGATTTTGTACCTTTAGATCTCATCCATAGTGACCTTATGGGTCCTTTTCCGCATCTATCGATCAGAAAAGTGAGGTGTGTTCTCATTTTTGTTGATGATTTCTCATGTTTTACATGGATCTACTTTCTCAGAAAAAACTATGACGTCTTTTAACACCTCAAAGATTTCAAAGCCCTGGTTGAGACTTAGTCTGGAAAGAATATCAAGGTCCTCTGAACTGATAACAAAGGATATTATGTAAATCATGAGATCCATAATCTTTTCCATGAGGCAGGGATTCAGTTGCAACACACAGTTCCCTATACTCCGAAGCAAAATGGAGTTGTTGAGTGGAAAAACAGATCTCTCAAGGAGATGGAATCTTGTATGCTTCATGCAAAGTCTCTACCACGGAGACTATGGGCATAAGCACTTAATTGTGGCCATAGATATGTCAAGTATAATACCCCCTATGAGGCTTGGAGCGGCCTCAAACCAGAAGTGACCCACTTTCGCATTTTTGGTTCACATGCATGGGCCAAGATTCCCTCTGAAAAGAGGAAGGAACTTGATCCACAAAGCACTGAGTGCATTTTTGTTGTATACCCCGACGGTGTGAAGGGATGTCATCTTATTGATCTTTCCTCAGACCGGCTCATCATTGAACGTAGTTTCAAATTAGAGGAAAGTGTCTTACATGTACCTTAGCAGCCGCATGCAGACCCCTTCACTCTTCCACATGTCCGAGATGATGAACATGAACATGCTGAATCTTCTTCAAATTAGAGTTCTGATTCAGAGGACTCATGTGATTCAGAGTCAGAGTCATAGTCAGTATAGTGAGATGCAGAGAGAGAGAATCTAGATGCAGTTGCACAACCAAATTAGAAGCCCAAGCGGGCACAAAATACTCTTCAATATGCAAGGGATCTCATTGGTGATCCAACCGATACTAGGAGGACTTGATATGATTTCGAGGAGCCTCCTGTTGCACTCACTACCACTAAACCATTTCCTTCTAGGCATATTTTCTTGGTTCGGTCCTTAGATCCACAATATTATAGTGAGGATGTTGGAAATCCCTTTTGGGAATCCACCATGTAGGAGGAGTACAACTCCCTCCTCAAGAACCAGAATTGAGATCTAGTTCCCCTTCCTTCTGGGAGGAAAATTTTCAGATGCAGATGGGTCTACAGAACCAAGAGTACAGTGGATGGATATATTAGTAGATACAAAGCTAGTCTTGTTTCCAAAGGATTTCAAAAGGTTCATGGTATTGACTATGATGAGACATTCTCCCCAGTATAGAATACGGATTCCATACGATTGGCACTTTCCATTGCGAAAACCAAGGGATGGGAAGTCCATCATATGGATGTGAAGAATTTATTTCTTCACGGTGATCTCTCTGAGGAGATCTATATGGAGAAACCCCAGGGATTTATGCAGGACTCATATTCGGTCTATCGACTGAAAAAATCACTTTATGGCCTCAAGCAGGCTCTGAGGGCATGGTATGCCAAGATGGATTCCTACCTGTTGTCACAGAACTTTGTACGTTGTAAATCATACCCGAATGTCTACATGCTCAGGATGGTTGATTCACTTCTACTTTTAGTTCTGTATGTCGATGATTTGTTGATCACTTGGTGCTCGACTTCAGCGATTGTTGCAGTCAAGAGGATTCTACATGACAGGTTTTTGATGATGGACATGGGTTTGCTACACTTCTTCCTTGGACTCGAGATCAATCAGGATGCATTAGGCATCAAACTATCTTGGGCCAAGTATGCACGAGATCTCCTTGACAGATTTCACATGACAGACTGCAAGTATGCTCTGACTCCTTTCCTATCAGGAGTCAAACTTGAGGATGGCAGGGAGACTTTGTTGGCATCAAAAGTCACTCCTATATTGCAGCAGGAGTAAGCCTGAGGCCCATCATTTTATGTCACTATTTGTTGATAAAGGGTGATGAATGGAAGTAAACTTAGAACAATATCATTCTAACTCATAAATTAGGCCAGGCATACAGAAGTAGATGAGGTCTCAGTTCAACTTCAGGTAGTAAGTTGTAATAAGGGTGAGTAGGAGGAAGACTTCTATGAGGAAATGCGAAGGTCTGCAGTAGGCATCGAGCTTCTAGCAGCCTATAGAAGAAAAATTGAATACAAGAACCTCTTATATTCAAAAGCAGAAACACAAAAAGAACATAACATCATTATAATAAATCCTTTATCATAACACAGTCACGACGATTCATGTGAATCAATCAATCATGAACCCTTTTAGTATGAGACCGAAACCAAATGAAAAGGAGAGCTACCTTACATTGAACAAGAAAATTTCACATGCAGATACATAGCCAGGAAAACCAGGCTTCATTAAAACATTACAATCGGGAGCTCTGCTCTACCATCCATCCTGACACAAATACAAAAATTGAGTCTATATAATCAAAGCAATTCTCCACCTTGGAAGCAGGAAGGTAGCTGAGACATTAAAGTCCAAATTATCATGTGCAGGCTTACTATGGAAAGACAAGGACATCAGATCGACATGGCTTCTTTAGGAAAACCTACACATAGGACAATCTTGGGAAGATTGTCTGCCAGAACCTCCATGTCTTACATTTAAGGAGTGAGGCAAGTTTTCAACCACATCCTCCTACCTTTATTTACCTCTAGCAAGGATCAGGATTGAAGCCGAGTTGAATTGGCACCTAGAGGACACAGTGACACCTCCTATAGCTAAACCTGGTTCTTTGGCCCTTTGTGCAGCTCTTTCTGTCACCCCAAGTGACCACAGGTCGTAACCTTGTGCCTATCTTCAAAGGCGCTTTTCTCATTTTGTGTTTCGGGGTTTCCCAATGCATTGGAAGAGAGACCCCCTGTCTTTTGAAGTCCCGGTAGCCAAAATGTCAACCAATCCTGATTAAGCACCATATGTCCCGACTGGATCAGACGACCATGATCATTTCATGACTTTGGCCATAAGAGATGAGCCCATGTGCTAAACCTCATGCAACTCCGCGACTCAATCTTACCTGATGATCGTCGATCTGATCCATCTATGGATCCTCTCCATTGAAAACAAAATGCTCGCTCGCTTGATTTTAAGCCCGAAATGGACTTTTTCTATGTTCTATGCTTGGTTCTCATGACTGCGGCCTTTGAATAAAATGTAGAAATGGGTTTTTAAACCCCATTTCTACGCATTTACACCAAGGGCCTGAAATCGGAGAGAAACACCCCCTTGCAAGAATTGGCACTAACATTAGGCTCCATGGGGGATAGAGTCGTCCCTGTGATGCTCTAAGAACTCCTTTTGGAGTTCCAGTTTCGTTCTGTTGGGATATGGAGTCATTTATTAAGCCACAAATAAACAGAAAAACAATATTTACAAAAATAGAGGAGTCTTCTAAGGCTCAAACAAAACATTTCTTCAGGAAATGCCCATTTACTAGGCCGTTAAAAAATTCTTCACCCTCCAAATCCTACAAACTATATGTGTTATTTAAGAATACTTTAGATATTTTGAAGGGCCCGATCCAAAGGGCATCAAACTTGTTGTGTTTTCCCCTATCCTTCCTGGGTGCATCCGACTTAAGCACCAAATCTCCCAGCTCGAATTCCTCCTTCTTGACCTTCTTGTTAAAGGCATGCTTGATATTCTCCTGATGACTATGAGCTATGTTCATTACCTTCTCCCTGACATGTTGCACTTCCACCACTTGATGAATTCTTCTGACCATATGGTCTGGCTCTCCTTCATGAGCTTAAAATAATTTCTCTACAGGTAAAGTGAGCTGAGTGTGAAACACAGCCTCCATCCCATAAATAAGTTGAAAAGGTGAGGTGCCCAGGGACTTCTTTGTTATCACTCGATCAACCCATAGAGCGAATTTGAGCTTTGAATCCCAGGCCCTCTTATTGTTTTCCAATAATCTTTTAATGAGTTTGATTAGACTTTTATTGGAAGATTTTGTCAGTCCATTTCCTTGAGGATAATAGGGAGTGGAGTGAATTAGTGAAATCTCGAACTGCTCACAGAACTCAACCAGAGGCTCAGACTTGAAAGAAGCAACATTATCAGTGACAATTCTACTGAGACAGCCAAATTTGGCTATGATATCCTCCAGGAAGATGATAATTGCCTTGTGTGAAGCACTCCTGGTGGGGGCGGCTTCTATCCACTTGGTGAAATATTCTATTGCAGTCAGGATCCATCTATGTTGGCCACTTGAAGAAGGATGAATTTCTCCAATGAACTCCAACCCCCATTGTTGAAAGGGTGCTAAAGCTACTACAAGATTTAGTGGAAGAGATTTGAGTTGCTGCTTTCCTGAGAACCTTTGGCATTTGATGCAAGCTCTGACTTCTCTGCAAACATCAGTGGATAAGTTGGGCCAGTAGTACCCAGCCATAAGAATTTTGTGAGTTTTGGTCTTCCAAAAATGATGCCCTCCACAAAGGATGATATGGAAATTAAACATAACTTTCTGGGCTTCCTGTGGGTTCAAACACCTCAGAAACACCCCTAGAGGGTCTCTCCAGTACAAGACTTGGTCAATAAGGCAATATCTGACCGCCTTGAGCTTTAAATCTCTTGCCTTTCTTTTTCCCATTCCATAAGGAGGCTTCAACTCTTGCAGAAAGTATAAAATGTCTCTGTACCAGGTGCATTCAGCTAGTGATAAGCCATCCTGAGAGCTTTTGCTGGATGACTCAGCTTGTTGATTTTCTGAGAAAGCATTGATGAAGCTAACCCCCAAGGCCTTGCAATTGGATTCAGCCAGTAGCTTGGCTAAACCCTTCCCTTTAACCAACTTGGTGGGCTTTATCTTTAGGTAAAACTCAAGGATCTTGGTAATCCATTTACCTCTTCTCCCATCTATGTCAGGGTATATAAGGATGTCTTTCACAGAGGCTGAAGGAACGTATGCAGTCACTCTTGAGTGCAAGACATAGACTCTGAAATCTTTGAGAGATTTCACCAAGGCATAGGCCTACTTCTCCATGATCTCATACCTTATTTTTTCATCTCTTAATCCCTTACTGAAGAAGGAAATGGGTTGCTCTCGTCATTCCTCATTTTTCTACAATAAGACCATTGCTACTGTATCAAAAGAAGCAAAAGAAAAAACTAGGAAATCCTTGGAATAATCAGGACCGATCAACACAGCTGCCTCAGTCAATGCCTTTTTTATTTGGACAAAATATTCCCTAAGTTCAGTAGTCCATTTTACTTCATTTCCCTTTCTGAGCATGGTTGTGATGTGTTTCACCAACTCAGCAAAATTTGAGATGAACCTCCTCAGAAATTTAATCTTCCCTAAAAAAGCCTAAACTTACCTTTTTAGACCTGGGAAGTGATAGGGTCTAAATTGCCTCTACCCTGATGGGATCAATTATCACTCCCTCTGTTGATACTATATGGCCTAACAACTTCCCCTCCTTCATAGAAAACAAAGATTTCTTGGGATTTAAGGAAAGGCCAAACCTCTGTCATTTCAAGAAAACTTTCCTCAAGTGACAGTAGTGCTCTATATCGGGCCTAGAGAAGACTGTGATGTCATCCAAATAGATCACCACAAACTGATATTTCTCCTTGATGAAGGCTATGTCCATGGCTTGCTGAAATGTTTCTCTTGCATTCATTAATCCAAAAGGCATTTTGGCATACATGAATGTGCCCCAAGGAGTGGTGAAGGTTGTTTTTTATCTGTCCTCAGGCATGACTGATATTTGATTATAGCTAGAAAAACCATCAATCATGGTTATCCTAGATGCACCAATTACCCTCTGCAATATGTGTTCCATGTTGGGCAAGGGATAGTTGTCCTTCTTTGAGATCTTGTTCAGGTTCCTCAAATCAACACAAAGCCTAATTTCTCCACTTTTCTTCCTCACCGAGACCAAATTGGCCACCCACTTAGAATATCTCAAGGGGACAATGATTTGGGCATCCAAAAACTTCTTCACTTCTCTCTCCATGATAGGCAACAACATGGGATTTATCTGTCTTAGCTTCCGCCTAAATGGCTTATCCTCTTCCTTCAGTGGGATCTTGTGTTCAATGATAGATGTGTCATATTTCTCGAGGTTATCATAGGCCCATGCAAACACATCAGAAAATTCTCTTAATAAATCGATATATTCGGCCCTTTGCTCTTTGGTCAAACTGCTTGACAACTTGACAAGATTAGGCTCCTCCCATGTGTCGATGTTGCACTCTGTTGCATCGACATCTCCATTTGAAACCCTCCCCTTTACTGCCACATCATTTCCATCAAACGGTATTTATAAAGGGACTAGTCCCTTCAGCATGTGATTGCTATGGAAATGAATAATATGGTGATTAGCAATCTTATTTAAAAATATCTTAGGGTGAGGGTGACTTTCGAGATCAGGATTCTGATCAATGTGCAATGCAGAAAATTTGTCGACAGACTGAAGAAATTTTTTGATTTCAAGATCATCTTCAAATACCTTCCAATGCTTGATATTGTCTGGAATAGGTGCCCTATATCTTATCTCAACATCATATTTGATCTTAGGCGGAAGAGGGATCTTGAAAAGACTAGCTGAGACAACTAAGGAATCGGCCAAAGTATTTTCCTCTCTTGGAATAAAAGAAATGTTGAAAGCTGAGAAGAAATTATCAATCAAGTCCCACACCTCATTTTTGTAACTCTTGAGCCGAGGATGCTTAGCCCGAAAAGAATTTCTGGCTTGCTGGATTATCAACTCAGCATCTATGAACACTACTACCTCCTCAATTCCCATTTCTTTTGTAGCCCTTAAACCCAAAACAAGAGCTTCATATTCTGCCACATTATTGGTAGCTTCAAATTCTAGCTTGTATGACAAGGATATGGTTTCCTCACAAGGTGACAAAAAAACCACTCTAGCGCCAGTGCCTTCACTAGAAGAAGCTCCATCAAAGAACATTTTCCAAACAGAGGCGGTTGGAGGAGGTATCTTGTGATTAAATATGGGTTTCTTTCTGATTTGAAAAGGGGCTTCAGGAGTATCAGTGCATTGCAATAAACTAGACCCCAAATCAGTGTCAAGTGCAAAGATAGGATGATTGGTGGGGTTTGCTTCGTCACTAACAATGTAGGCCAGTTGAGATTCTCTGTAAAACCTCATGTGTTCCCCTCCAAAGACTGGAATGGTGGCATATGTAAGATCCATCTGTAATGTTCCTCCAATTTTTTTAATCCAAGATCTTGACAACAACATGCTGAACTTGGGGGGAACATCAACTACTACAATGTCCATGACCACACTCTTCATTGGTAGTTGAAATAAAGAGACCACCAAGTCTTTGATGACTCCAAGGTATTGCACCCTCCTTGAATCAAAAGAGTACAAATCGTGATAATCCTTTGTCACTTCTAGTCCCAATTCTTCCATGACTATTTTGGGCATAAGGTTGTGGGAAGCTCTTGAATCCATGAGGAAATTTTGCAGCACCTTATCATGCATGTTCAGGGATGTGTAGAAGGGAGGGGATGAAACATCTCTGTCTTCTACCATGGGACCTAGGATGAATATTGGATTTTCATCTTGAATATTTACTGATTCTATGGAAGGCTGGGGGGGACTCAGACTGTAGCAGTTTGGAGAGGAACCTTTTGAAATCTTCATTTTTAACTAGTTCTGAGAGGGGTATGGGAATTATAATCTTTTGAATTTCATGCTCAAAACTAAAGGAGGAAATAGGCTTAGGAACTTCCCTTACCTCAGAGACAGTTTCTTTGGCTATTGGCAAAGTATTCTAAGTTTTCTTTTATTTAGTAGTGATCGTTGCAGGTTTAGCAAGTCTTTCCTCTATGAGGGGCTGATCATGGCTATCAAAATTCCCTTCTTTCTTCTTTGACCTAAGATGGTATCCATTAGGAGTGTTGTTGGCCTTTACCCCTTTACTCAACTCACTGATTTGAATGTTCATAAGGGATTCTTCATATGCATATTGAGTCAAATGGGGAAAAGGGGAAGTGTCTTCAATACAGTGAATTTTAGGACCGAGCTCATCTATCTCCTCTCCTTCCTCATGAGCAACTAGGTTATTTTGGAGAGGGGTTTGAATCCTTTGATCATCTCTGTATTTGCTCCTTTGTTCCCTTGGAAAATCATGTGGCACATTGTTACTAGGCCTCCTAAAGCCTCTGTTATCAGTATTTTGGGGATTTCTGTACATGGGATTCCCTTCTAACTCCCATCTTTCCATTCTAGCTGAAAGTGATTTTAGCGCTTTAGTTACCTTGTCTATCTGAAGGGGAAGGGGAGAGGAATTGGATGGGGAGGCTTCAGGTCTCTTCCTGGATATGTCTCTATCAGCCTTATTCCTGAGTCGTTCAACAACCAATATGTTAGATTCTACTTCCACGACTGCATCTTGATGTGAGCCAGAGTAGTTTCTCTCCTTTCCCTCAACAGGAGGCATAAATTGGGATCAAAAGAACTAGAATAAGTGATTTTAGCATAGGATTTTGAGGGCTTTATCTCAGTGGGGATCTTATTGTACATTTTATTGAATCTCTTGGAGAAGTCAGAGACAAACTCTCCTTCCTTTCTCATCAAAGACCCAAACTCTGTCATGTAATACATGAAGTCTTTTTTATCTCCCCACTATCTCAAAAAGGCATTATCTAAAGCCTCAATCCCATCGATAGATCTAGGAGGAAGGGCCCTAAACCACTTTCTAGCCTTGCCTTCAAGGCTATGGATGAAAATCCTCATCCATACATCTGCATGCATGATAACATGATCATCTGTAAAACTGTAAAAGGCTTCAAGGTGTTCTTCTGTAGCTATGTCCCCTTTGCCTGTAAACTTGGATAGCTACTTAAGGTAGCCATCTACTGGAAGGGCATTGAGAGGCTGAGGTAACAAAAGGGGAGCATACCTAGCAGCTATTATAGCCTCCATTCTGGTCATGGGGGGATTTTCTCCTGCCATAGGAATTATATGTGGAGGAGAAATCGAAGGATAAGAAGCTTGAACAGGGGATACTGGAAATGAGCTTCCAGGTGGAAGGGGGAACAATGGGTGATTCAGAGAGAAGGCTAAGGGGATTGAATTAGCAGATTCTTCTCTCTGTGTAGTATCAGAAACAGTAATAAGAGGAGGGGTGGTAAAGATAGGAGTGGGTAAATCTTCTGTGGTCCTGGGTCTGTGCCAAGGTACAGCTTCAGGGGAGAGGGCAGTGACAAGGATTTCTCCCTCCAATCCTAGACTAGGAGGGGAAAAATCAACAGGAACACTTCCGAAATTCAGGAAACAGGAAACTTCAGAAAAAGGTCTACTAGGAAGTTGAGAAGAAGAAAATGGAGTTTCTACAGAAGGAGATGGAAAATTCCCTGGTTCAGTGGTGGAAGTTTCTCCTTCAGAGGCCTTTCCTTTTCTGATAATCACCTCTAGATCAGCTTTAGGTGTAACTAGAGGCAGTTGTGGATGGGACCACGTGTGTCTACCTTTGAAAGCCACAACTAAAACAAAAGGTTCACCATAGTGAAGTCATCATAATGGAGTCGCCAGGTGCACAGTAGCAATCTCGTAGGGCTCTGATGCTTGATTCACCTTCAAAATCATAGGCTCAATGTTGTTTGATCCCAGGGATTATTTTCAACTTCGTCCTCAGCAACGATGCCAAAAATGTTGGCATCATAAGTCACTCCTAGATTGCAACAGGAGTAAGCCTGAGGCCCATCAGTTTATGTCACTATTTGTTGATAAAGAGTGATGAATGGAAGTAAACTCAGAACAATATCATTCTAACTTAGAAATTAGGCCAGGCATGCACAAGCAGATGAGGTCTCGGTTCAACTTCAGGTAGTAAGTTGTAATAAGGGTGAGTAGGAGGAAGACTTTTGTGAGGAAATGTGAAGGTTTGTGGTAGGCATTGAGCTTCTAGCAGCCTGTAGAAGAAAACTTGAACACAAGAACGTCTTATATTCAAAAGCAGAAACACTAAAAGAACATAACAGCGTTATAATAAATCCTTTATCATAACACAGTCACGATGATTCATGTGAATCAATCAATCATGAACCCTTTTAGTATGATATCAAAACCAGATGAAAAGGAGAGTTGCCTTACATTGAACAAGAAAATTTCACATGCAGATACATAGCCAGGAAAACCAGTGCTTCATTAAAACATTACAGTCGGGAGCTCTGATCTACCATCCATCCTGACACAAATACAAAAACTAAGTCTATATACTCATATCAATTTGCCACCTTGGCAACAGGAAGGTAGCTAAGACATTAAAGTCCAAATTAGCGTGTGCAGGATTCCTCTAGTCAGACGAGGACATCAGATCGGCATGGCTTCTTTAGGAAAACCTGCATCGGACGATCTTGGGCAGACAACTTGCCAGAACCTCCATGTCTTACATTTAAGGAGTGGTGCGAGGTCCACCTCCTCCTACCTTTATTTACCTCTAGCAGGGATCATGATCGATGCTAAGTTGAATTGGCACCTAGACAACACAACGACGCCTCCTCCAGCTAAACCTGGTGCTTTGGTCCTTAACGCGGCTCTTTCTGTCACCCTAAGTTACCATGGGCCATGACCCTGTGGCTATCTTCAAAGGCATTTTTCTCATTTCACATTTTGGAGTTTCTCGATGCAGTGGAAGAGCGACCCCCTGTCTTTTGAAGTCTGGGTAGCCGAAATGTCGATCGAGCTTGATCAGGTACCATGTGTCTCAACTGGATTGAATGACCATGATCATTTTGTGAATTTGTCCATAAGATATGAGCCCATGTGATAAACCTCGTGCAACTCATTGACTCAATCTTACCTGATGACCATCGATCTTCTCCATCTATGGATCCTCGCCATTGAAAACAAAATGCCCACTCGCTTGATTTTAATCCCGAAATGGACTTCTTCTGTGTGTTGTTCTTGGTGCTCATCACTACGGCCTTTGAATAAAATGTAGAAATGGGTTTTTAAACCCCATTTCTACACATTTACACCAAGGGCCTGAACTCGGAGAGAAACACCCCCTTGCAAGAATTGGCGCTAACAGACTCCACTGGTTGACAACACATTGTACATACAGCTAGTGGGAAGCTTGTTGTTTCTCACACACTCTAGACCAGACCTCTCATATGTAGTTGGCACCTGTTAACTCCCAAAATGAAACTATCCTTTTGGTTGAATTTTGTAGTGGATAGCATGGCTATCGGTAGTGTTCTCAAGTTATTTTTGAGTTTTTATAGCTGAAAAATTTAGGTTTTGGTTTGTCTTAAGGAAATAATTTGACCCATAAAGTCTTCTTTCCAAAATTTTCATTTTTCACTTTCCTCAGCTAACGTATGTCCAAGAGGTGATT
Source organism: Picea abies (assembly GCA_900067695.1). Classification (NCBI taxonomy): domain Eukaryota; kingdom Viridiplantae; phylum Streptophyta; class Pinopsida; order Pinales; family Pinaceae; genus Picea; species Picea abies. The sequence goes on along the minus strand of CBVK0100027978.1, from coordinate 3,127 downwards.
GTGCACTGTGGAAAGTGTCGACTTTCAGTAGCTAAGGAGCTATTTTCATTTAGTCGATGCGCTGTTGAAAGTGGTAAAATTCAAAAGGTCCGACAATCAAGTTCACGAGTGGCACGCTATGGAAAGTACATGCTTTCCACAGCTATGAAGAGGTTTTTTATAATGTGGTGTGTTGTTGAAAGTGCATACTTTTCGCGGCTAAGGAGTGTTTTCTACAAAGTGGTGCATTGTTGAAAGTGCATACTTTCCGCAGCTAACAGGGGTTTTCCACAAAATCGCGCGCTGGTGAAAGTGGCAAGAGAAAAGTTGACAGACGCGTTTTCCACAGGCCGTTGGTGAAGAAAGCGGGAATCACGTGCGTGATATCCACATCTAGCGTGCGTGATATCCACATCTAGAGGTAATGATGATCATCCCACGTCAGGTAAATCCAAGGCATGCACCGATGAGAGTGGGCAATGATAGTAACTCAATTATGCATGTCATAATATGACTGTAATTCGAATACGGCCCAGAACTCACGCTCAATGCTCATGACATCCGGGATGGCAAGTTCGTGTTCGGTGATGCAGGTACAGAGGAGGTATCGTTGGCCTGACAACATCAAATAAACAATGGTTTTCATATCACAAATCGTTTCCAGAATGTTGTGGAAGTTTTCATTTATTTCAAAACAGAGCCGAAGCCCGAACTGCTTTCAACAATGCAGAACCTCGGCTCAACTAGGCAGTTACAGGGGTTACAATTGTCAAGTTTTTCGAGCTACAGAATGGTGAGAAAACACAGTGGCACTCTACTCAAGAGAGAACTGGATAAATTGTCCTTTCTACAATCACATCTTGAAGTCCAGAAGTATTTTTTGAATGCAAGGTGTATGGAATTCGTAGAAAATTTGCAAGTTGGGTGCCACCAGGCTACAACAGAAGCCTTTGCCAAGACTTTCGATGGAAATAAAGCTCACATCGGGTCCATGGAAATCAAAGTGGATGAGGCTATCATCGCCGCAGCTACAGGTTTTCCAAGAACTGGTCAGAGCTAGTTTAAGACAACTGCTCCCAAAAATTTGCATTTCAGAGTTTATTTGAAAGAGGGGTATAGGCACAAAGCATGGAGAAAAGGTATGCTTGTTTCATATCTAGATGAAGAATGGAAAGAATTGTTCAAGGGTATCCAATTGTACGTTACCTCAGAGGGAAGATATGATAAACTGATGATGTACCACTTTAAACTACTGGATCACTTCACAGGCAAGACCCCTATTAATTTGTCTTATTTCTTATATCAAAGTTTGACTAAGGTATGCAAGAGAATTAGAGATCAACCCTTGAGCGTGAAAACTACTCTGTGTCACCTTAGCCTCATAAAATTGATTATCCTGGAGGAATTGAAACAACAGGGGAGGAGCTGGGAGCACTTTCTGTTCTGGGAAGATTTTGAAATCCAGAATCAGACTGCAAATGAACAGGTGAAGGGTTCAATGAAACAATCATCTCCTCAAAGCAGCTCAAGAAAAAGAAGGGCCTTGCTAGGACCTTCAGAGGACAAAATATATAGAATGAAGCCTCACAGATTGAAGACAAAGTTAAACTTTGTGCCAACCTCAGAACAGACTACACAGCAGAATACAGGGCACCCTACAGAGCAGAGTATAGGGAAGAATATACTTAACTTGCCCTATTTAGATTCAGAATCTGAGCAGCAAAATCAATGCCCTGCCATCAAGAGTTTTGAGCAGTCAGCTGAGTGTGCACAAAACTATGAAACCTTCAATCAGACAGAATAGGGAGAATCATCAAAAAACCCTAGATCAAATAAGTCTCAGAAGATCAAACATCTCAAGGAGGTAATTGCCTAGCAAGAGTTCTTGGAGCGATTGATTAAGGAAAGGTATAATAAGTTATCTGATAACTTCGCCAAGACCAATGCTGCATTTGAAATATTGGCTAAGGAAAGTGTTAGAGAGAAGAAGAGGAAGAAAAAACTCACTAAAGACTACAACAGCTTGTGGTGGCTTGCCAAACGCCTCAAAAGGCAGATCAGGAGGTTGAAACAAAAATTGAGGCAAAAATCTCATCCAGACCTGAAGGTTCTTTCTCAAGTCACCGTCAATATGCAAGGTGACAAATCGGATACCCACTGATTTTGGTTTGAAATCAAATTTCGGAGGTGAAAACTCTTTTTGTGTGCAATCGGGACTTTCAACAGTGCAGGGCTATTATTTTATTACCCGTTAGTTGTGGAAAGTGGCAGCTTTCAACAGCTAACCCGTGAAGAAATTAAACGGTTGCGCTGTTAATTAAACGGTTGCGCTGTTGAAAGCTGGGAAAGTAATTTTTGAAGCCTAAGACACAAAAGTTCATTCCAAATAGGTTCTGAAGGGATTCCAGTGTATCAGTGCACTATTAGATCGCATGCAAGAAGTTCAACATCAGGGATTCGAGAGATTTTTTGGTTACACATGCAAAACCATTTCCTAAAAAATTGACATGAACGTTGGGAAATCCAACAGTCAAAGACATGTGTCCTGCTATTTTTCAACACATTGCAGATACCAGGAGCTGAAGGATGCAGATGGCGACTTTGGAGGTTGAAGACAATTCGACTATTAAGTTTAGTTGTTAAAGATTTTATTTGCAAGTTGTTTATATAGAATTGAGTTGTCTCTATTAAATACAGATCCATGTTTTTAGGATCTGTATAACTGTTTGTTAGAGGCTATAAATGCCTGTTTTTTATGTGAAACAAGGGTTCGATTCTGGATATAGTAATACTCTTTTTTTTACTCAGACATTTCATTGCTAATACAGATCACAGGTTTCTTTCCATTTTGGTATCAGTTTTTCATATTTCTTCTTCACTGTTATCTTTTTGTCAAACCTTGAATAGCTGTTATCCTATTGTTTGGTTCATGACATTATAATCAATTTCTTTAGTTGTTTATTAGACCCTTCTTTGCACTGGTTTATGAACAATCTTTTCTTCATCCACTGAAAGCTATTTTACTATTTATCCAATCTTGGAGAGCACTGTCTATTTGTTTACCATTTTGATGTCTGAATGCCATAAGATGAATTGAGTTATCCCATTGATCCATATTTACAAAATACAAAAACATTCATTTCTTAAG
>CBVK0100027975.1:0-13619 GCA_900067695.1 Picea abies | reverse complement strand
GGGTATACCCTCCAAGGAGCCCGAGTGAGTTTGGCCAACGTTGATTCCAGGTACCGTGAAGACTTGCCCCTTCACAGTCACCTTGTGTAAGACCCTAAGAATATAGGCCACTAAGGTTACCACCAACAACAATAAATCCTGGGGGGACAGTCAACAGTCCGATCCACACGCAAGGGTAGGGTATCTAGCCTGAAATCAGCTTGAGAGGCTTCCACTCATCATTGTGGGTATACCTCCAAGTGACCCCCGTAATACGTGCAATCTCTACACCAATATCAACAAAGCAGTGTGAGTAACTCTGTCAATATCAATGCGACCTTGGGTTTGACCCTTGTGTGAGAAGGGATTCCTAGGACAAAATGTTGCAAATGGAATTTGACACTCCTTACCACAAGATGTTATTGTGTGTTTTTTTCTTTGGAGAGTGTATCTCTCTGCCTATTCCAAAGCTCTAGCCTAGATAATGTTGGTGTAATAGAGTCCTAGAAAAGAGTTACTAGTTAAATTTTAAAAATTACGTAATATTATTAAAGGTTGTTGTTACTCAAAGGTGACGGAAATGAAACCGATGTTGTGTGAGACTCTGACCCAACAATGCATCGATAGGAATGAAAAATATCAATTCTTGTTCGATGAATCCTATTTACAGGAGGGAAAGAGGAGTTTTTTGGAACAATCTTGAACTACGATATACAATCTTCTTTAAAATGCAATATCAACGAATCACATAACAATGGCAATTCTCTATTTGTTCTATTTCAACAATTGATTTCCAATATTTTCAAAATAAAAATGCTTTAAAAAGAAAAATATTTTTTACTTTTCAAAAAGAACCACACAATGGTGGTGGAACTAAGGAAAACCTATAACTAATGACAAGCAACGTACACAATCCAAACCAATCTTTCAACGAATACAAGAATAACAAGCAGACAAGACTAGTCTTTTCAAATGCATGAGGGTAACGATTTTCCAAGTAATGAGAAATTGAGAAAGACAATTAATCCCAACTTTTAAACCGATCACCGGATCCCAACCAAATAAGCACTCAGATTCCAGGATCAGAGATTATATCCTTGCTAAGAAAAGGTCAAGAGATGACAGTTGAGAAAAAATGAACAAGAAGAGTCTTTGATTTCCAAAGACTGATCGTTCACAAAATCCAAAGTCAAGAAACAATCAATCAATGGCCCAAGAAGTTCTCTTCAGACACACATACAAATTTGGGTATCTGAGCATACAAAAAATTTAATCCAAAAACTTTGCAAAATGGGTTCGTAGGCAAGCAATGGTGTATAGTGCAAGAATGGAGAATTCTCACAAGCTATGCACAAGCAGAGTGCGAGAGGTTCGCACTGGACTGCACAGTAGGGTGTGAACTCCAGTAGTTCTTCCAGACAAAAGAAGGGTTTAGTGCGAGAATGACTGAAACTAGGAAAAATTTGGAAAAAAGACAAAATTTTTGAAGGGACTTCTGGACCCAGAGAATCTATCAGGGTCTCCTGAAGACTCAGAGATTGATAGAAATGAAAAAAGGTAAGGCAAGAGAAAATGGCCAAGGAAAAACACCAAAAACCATTAAAAAATGGGTTGCATCCCCAGTGGATTCGCCAATTTTGTTATTGAACTAATCAGTAGGTGCGGACACTAATAGATCTCCCTAGATCCACCTGGATCTAGAACAAAACAGGACAGGACATGACTCTTTCCCTAAGTTGCAATCATTGAATCTGCTAGTAAGGAGGAACAAGTGACATACCTTTGTATCGCTTCCTTAGGTTTCTGTTGCTCCCGCTTCTCTCCAGTGCTCTCGTGAGGTCAAGTCCAAGACAACACAAACCAACCAAAGTGAAGATAGAAAAATATATTCAATGTCAACTTATGCATATGATCAAGGAATTACACAATAAAGTAAGAATGACTTTATGGGAAAGGGACATGTCGTTGTATCATATTAATTGAAAGTAGAAGATACAACCTGATCGCCTTGATGTCACAAGCTTCCTTTCATTGACCCTTGGTTCCAACACACACACTTGCTCTGTACTTGCATGAAGAAGATCCAATTCCTCTTGATAGACCAACTAGAGTCTCCAAGATTCTGTCTAAGCAGGGTTCTTCACACAATTCCTTCATTAATTCTTCAATTAATCTTGCTTAACCTTTTCCATGAGAAAACTTTCAATATATAGGATAAGGAGAGATGGTTACATGGATGAGGATGATCCCATCAAATCTTAGAAGTCAGTAAAATGACAACCATACAAATGCCAACTCATTTTCTAGAAGATTCCCTTCTAGAACCCTCGAGACCTCTTCTCTTTTCCAAGCTTGAAAATAGGTTTGCACCCTGTGTATGGACCAAACTGTGAGAATTTCGCACCCTAAATGAAGGTGGACTACGAGAATGAGGGATTCTCCCACCCTAGGCCATATGCAGCCTATGAACTCACTTTGAAAATATGTTTCTGGAAGGAGACAAGATCCACTTTTCTCAGGAAAAAAAATCCTTGTTGGGAGCCTGAATACACCATTGTTAATACATCACCAAGATGACCAAAATCATGTGTAATAGCCCCCTCCAAGCCTATCTATTCGAGGCGCACTTTATCTGCATCAATTTCCATGACCACCTATTCTACCTTTTCTTGTAGGGGCTCCAACTGATCATGTCGTGTGATCTTCTGTGCTTGCACCACTTTTTCTTCTGCTCGAAGATTCTTCATTTTTGTGACAGTCTTGATCTTCTCTAGTAGTGACATTGTCCTTTGTCCCTGCTTGACATCTACCATTGTTGCATGCAATTTATCTTCCTTTCCTTGCAGCTCTTGTAGGCTCCCATCCTCTAATAGTTTTTTCCATAAATGGCCACTTTTTTCTAGCAGTTCTGCCACTCTATGTATGTTTTGTGCATTGTTTTTTGCAACTACTTTCGCATCTTGCTCTCTTTGCGGTTGGACTTCTAGAGTAGGAGTAGGTACTGCACGCTCCTCCGGTTCCTTTATCTTCTCTTTATATTGCATCAGGGTATATGCTATTTTCCTCATCTTCTCTTCAGAAGATGCTTCTTTTGATTATGCATTGTCAAGGATGGACTGAAATAATCCACTTATTTGTTTCTCCATCTCCTCCATTTTTTGTTGTGTTATCTTTCTCTCCTTCCCTTCCTGGATAAGTGCCTCCTTCATTGAGGTGTTGTATTCCTACATGAATTGTAGGTTCATTGCATCTGACCTTGCTCTGGACTAAATCTCCTATGTGATGCTCACTTGTAATTTATACAATGCTTTAGTCTGAATCTTGGGCAGCGCCAAGTCAAACCTCTTAATGTCGTTTAAGGCCTCTATGTTGTCTCCTCATCAATGAACAAAATCTCCAATGTTATGATGAAATTAACACTCCCATGTGTCATGATGTGCACTGTCTCTCCAGCAGGTACTTCTTCTCTAGTAGGCGTTGGTTTCTCCTTCTATTTTTTCTTTGCCATGATCCTCAACTACTCCAGCGTATTTTTTACCTCTTATACTTACTCCATAATTGCAGCTCATTGATTCTCTGTGTTTTCCCATACCTTCAACATTCTATCTTCCACTGTCATTTCTATCAACTCCACATCATCTATTGTCAATTATGTTTCCATTGGTTTTTTGTGGGCCTTTTCCTTCTTCCTAGCACCACTCGCTTTCTCCCCTAGCCTTTTTCTTTGAGCATATGATGGCTATGATACTTCTGGCATCTGTTTATCCATGATTTTATCCTTCCCAACTTCGTCTTCCATGGCTACTTCTTGTGCCTCCATCTACACTTCTTTTGTGCTCATCTGTCCTGTCGGTCCTCTTGGTGCCTGCTCTGTACTCGGTGGACTCTGTGTAGGACCACATTCTGACTTCTTTTGTGTCCTGGTTTTATTTTGAATTGGGATGATTTCCCCCACTATACCTATTTTTTTCTTATTTTTCTGGCTATCGCCATTCCCGCCTATCTGTTGCGCAGGGACTGTGCTACCCTGCGTCTGGATTTGTACTGTTGGCGTTGCTCTTGGAATTTCTAGCACTTTCCACTCCTCATGCCACTCTTGGACCTCCATGTGGATATCATGCATCATCACGCAATACTTCAACTGAAACCACTCCTTGGATGGATCATTGTTTTCCTATAGACACATGTTGTGGCGTGATGCCTAGAAATTCGTTATCTGTCCAAACTCCTAGACAGTTTCTGGGGAGATCCTCCATGTATCCTCCAAGTTTTTCTAGATCTCTGTTAAGTACAAATCAAACATGTCATTTTTGAATTTCTTTGCCTTGGGATCTGTTGTGCTTTGCAGCGACATGTAGCTTGTTGTGCCATATTTGGATGTCCTTAGCAGGAACATAGTGTATGTAGGTTCCTACCACCCCATAAGTGCAATGAGGATGAGTAACCACGAGTAGTGGAACTTAGAGCCCAAATCTTGCGCATCCTTGCATTCTTCAAGGAACGAGTTCAATAGATAAGGGGCCCAACTCATCGAGCTCCCCTTTGAGCACTACGCCGCAACTACTACTACTCTTGCAGAAACTTCTTGTTTTCAGCATTTGTGCATTAATTTGTAACCGAGCAATCTTGTTGAAAATCGTGTCAAAGGATCATTAATGTCATTAATCCTGATACCTATGTTACCCCTTTATGCACCATACTTTTCTTTGATCTCATATGAGATGGCTTTCACTTTAGTTTTGTTTTCTAGGTCTTGTTCCGACTTCTCCCCATCTGTGGGTATCCATATAATCGTTGCAATGAGGTCGATGTTGATAGGCACTAGCCTATCCATGCACCCTCAATAATATTTGTTTGATGCATTTGTTTATGTGTTTCCCATGTCCAAAGTGCAGTATGTCTAATAAGTTCATGATGCTAGTGGTGTACAGTCCCAGGATCCACTGTGCAGGTTCCAACAGTGGCGTGCCTAATGGGCCTTCTCCTGTGCTCTCTAGGTAGCTCTGTGGTGCCAAATCTGGGAACTTTATGGCGTCAGATACATCATGGTCAGAGTATTTATGGCTATCAACTCCTCCTACCATGTTATCTTTAGTCTTCACTCCCTTGGGAATTTTTGGCATCACTATAGCCAATTTCACCTATACACTTTGTATGCCTTGCGCACTATTTTTTTCTTTCACCTTCTTCTTCCCTTGTGGGGACCATACCCCACCCTCTGGTACGGCCTATTGATCTATTTCATGCTATGGTTACGGCTCTAGGCCCTACTGTGTGAAACCCGTGGCCGATTCTTCTTACTACGACCCTTTTCCCCTAGACGTGTTGGATTTCGTCCATTCGACGTCCTCTTCTGACTGTTCGGGCTCTTGTGCAGGTTCCTGCTCCTTTTACACATGCAATGTGGTATGCTCATACTCCAATGTGTGGATTTCGTCCACATCCACCACTGTGGGCATCTCGTTTGTTCTGGTTTGTGGCACCCGAGTGCTACTTCGTGTGTTTTGTTTAGTTTTGATTGGTGCTCCAACCCTCGATGGTGACATGGAGAGGAAATCTGAACTACATGATTCCAAATCAACAGATGGTAGCGCAAATTCGCACTCTATCTCTCTTTCACTCAACTCTGCGTTATTCTCCTTAGCAAATAACACAATGGGTCGCTTCGCCCTTTTTTCTGACTTTATAGTGGGACAGAGAAGTGACAGTCGTGTCACACTGACAATTGTCATTTCTTCACTTTTTGTTTTGTTTCCTACGCATTGTACCTTTCTACCCGTTAACTTCTCTTCTGCGCGCAGTGTTTTCAAACCCTGGTTTTCTTGCAATGCATTTTTATGTTCTACCAGTTCTATTCTATCAAGACCCTCCATGTGTGTCGTTCTATTTTTATTTTTATCCCCCTTTTTACTTTTTATGCATTTCCTTCTTTTTATTTGTTTTTCTCATTTTCTCTCCCTTACTTCTACTATAATACACTACATACATATATTCTTATTGCGTGGTAACTTTCTAGGTGATAGGAGGTCGACTGTCCCTATACAGTTTCAATCGACTCCCATTGATCATTCCTCTAAGTTTTGTACCTCCTAAATATTTCAATTGTACAACTCCCCCCTCTATGACAATCTTCACTTCATATGGTCCCAACCAATGCATTCTAAATTTTCCTGGATGCTGAAGAAATTTATTCTCATACACCAAGACTAGGTCTCCCTCCTTGAAACTCTTCCTTTTAATATGTCTATTATGCCAAGATTTGTCCCTTGCTTTCTATACTTCTTGGTGAAACCCTGCTAGAATCATATCTTCTTCCATCTCCATCAGCTTACTTATCCTTTCTTGTACTGCGCCTCATTCTGTCATGTTGGTGATTGTTGCTATGCACAGACTAGGTACCAAAAATTCTAATGGCACCACAATTTCTTTTCCATACACCAACCTGAATGGTGTATGTCCTGTCAACTTTTTGCATGTAGTCTTGTATTCCCATAATACTACTGGTATCTTCAAATCGCAATCATCCCTGTTGACATTGCATACTTTTGTCAATGAATTCTCTAGGATCTTATTAAAGGCTTCCACTATCCCATTTGCTTGAGGGTGATAAGGTGTACTCTTTTAATGATAGAATTCAAACTCCTTAGTCATAGCCTTGATAGTACTATTGATGAAGTGAGTTCCTTGGTCACTCATCAGAATCCTTGGGCATCCAAATCTAGTGATCACTTGCTCAAACAGGAAGTGTGTTGTTTTCTCTGCACTACAATCTTTTACTGGTGTTGCTTCTTCCCATATCGTTAAGTAATATGTTGCAGTGATGATATACTTTGCTCCCAACCTCTTTGTTGGTGGGTTAATTGGTCCCACAAAGTCTATTGCCCATTTTTCGAATACTTGCAAGGTTACTTGTGGTATTAGGGGCATCTCATCTCATCTAATAGGTTTTCCAACCCTCTAACATACATCACATCTCTAGCAGTAATCCTTTGCATCTCTATGCATGGTCAAACACCATAGTCCTACGTGAAATACCTTCTACGTTGTATATTTTCCTTCATAATGTCCTCCAGATATTCCCTCGTGAGCCTCTGCTAAAATCCTAGGCCTTTCATGTTCTAGTACACATCTTGTCAAGATGTTGTCTGTGCCCATCTTGTATAAGTGTCCTGCAATCAATTGATAGTCTGCATCTCTGACTACCATATTTTTCTTCTGCGCAATGTTGAATTCTTGTGGCCTAGTCCCTTTACTCAAATATTAAATTATATCAACAAAATATTCATGAGATACTTGGACTTAAAATAATTGTGCATCAAGGAAGTTGTCCTCTACATTTGTAGGTTCCTCTCCATTAGTGATCCTCGATAGGTGATCGGATATTACATTTAACTTCCCTGGTTTGACTATCACTTCAAAGTCAAATTCCCAAAATAACAATAACCATCTATAGATTATCCCCCCCAACACTGGCTTATTGACTAGGTACTTGAGGGCAGAATGATCTCTGAACATTTTAAAGTGTTTCCCAAGTAGGTAGTGTCTAAATATTTGCAATGCATATACCATTGTTAGGCCTTCTCTCTCTGTAGTATTTTAGTTATGCTCTGAATCCAATAGTTTTCTTCTTGCAAATGCTATAGGATGGTATAACTCTCCCACTCTTGGTTGTGCCAGAATAGCTCTAAGTGTTATGGCTAATGCATCTACATGCACATGAAATGTATTTTCCCAATCTGGGAATACTAGTATAGTTGTTGTGACCATTTTTATTTTAGAGTATCCAAACCTCGCTGACAATCCTCATTCCAATGGAATTTACTGTCCCTTCTTCAACAATTTCTCCATTGGCATAGTGATATGTGCATACCCTTTTATGAATTTCCTATAGTAGTTTGTGTGTCCCAGTGTTTCTCTCAACTAGCATACTGATTTGGGTGGTGGTAAGTTAACAATGACTGCAACCTTTGCAGGGTCCACCAATAGCCCTTGTTTACAGACTATATATTCCAATAATATTCCAAAAGGTATCCCAAAGATTTTATTCTTGATATTTAATGATATATGACATTGCCTGCATCTTTCCAACATCAACCTTAACACCTCTACGTGATCTTTCAATAGACTATATACAGTCCAATCATCCAAATACACTTCTAAAAACTGATGGATAAATTCTTTGAACACAACTATGACTATTCTTGAGAATATTGTTGGTGTGTCCTTCAGCCCAAAAGGCACGACTATGTACGGGTAGGATCCCCATTCTATGGAAAAAGTGTTCTTGTACCTATCTTCTGGAGCTATCTTGATCTGATGGTAGCCTGAGAATCCATATGTGAATGAGTATGCTTATTGGCCTCCCACATTCTCTAATACCTCATCTGTGAAAAGGGTGGGAAAACGGTCATGTAGGAAAGCATCATTATTAAGATTTCTCAGATCGACACATATCCTTATGCCTCCTTGCTTCTTCTCCTGGACTATCATAGGGCTTATCCATTCTGATACTTCTATTGGTTCTATGATTCCAGCTTCCAACATTATGTCAATTTCTTCTTTTACTTTCTACTTATATATTGGATTTATTCTATACGGTCGATGTCTGACTGTTCTAGCCTCGGGTTTGAGAGGTATCTTCATCTATCCTATATCTCCTGCTATGAATTTCATATCTGTAAAGGTTGTTGGGAACATGTCACTGTACTCGCATAACAAATCTCTTATTCTTTCTACTATTTGTTCATCCCAGTAATCTCCAATACTGGCCATTTTGGTATTATCATTTGTCCCAATATTTACTTTATTCACCTTGATTGGCACAACAAATACTTATGATGCCAGAGATGGACCTTCCACCTCTCTTTCTCCTTCAATTTATGTAATTTGAATGTTGTGTGGGTCATTTTCATCTGGTGCTTCTTCCTGCACATGATAGCATGACATTAGTTATTTCATTGTTTGTCTATTGTTTTGTTGATACTTTATTATAAGTTCAACCTCTGGTTCCTTAATAAATATCACCCCTCTTATTTTTTTGTGTGTTGAATCAATGTTGGGGTTCTCATGTTCAAATGAGAAAGTGAATATAAAATTTTGTTGTAATGTTTTCCATTCTACAATGGCTTTGTGCAGTTCCTGGTCTACATACTAGTTTATTGGAATTCCTTCCAATGTGTGAATGAATTGATGAGGCCATTCTTCTAGTGGTGTCATTTTCCATAGTGTTCTTCACTTCTCCAAGTGTTCTTCTAGTGTCCCATGTCCATTATATCTCTGCAATTCATTTCTTCCATGTTCTGCACCAAATCTAATGCACATTAATTGCTTACATTGGTATCATTCCTTGACTGTCTCTTTCTGTGCACCCCACCATCTTGCAGGTGTTTCCTTGAGTGCTATGTTGAGAGATAAGAGGCTCTAATTTTATAACACTTCATCTTCGTATCTTGTTAGGAATTCTTCTAAGTCATTCACCCCATAAAAGCTGGGAGGTTCTCTTATCTCTGTACCTACCCATCTTACTGCGCGGTCTATTCTTGTGCACCTTCTTGTGGATACTTCATGTAATCTCTGCTTCCAATTCTCCAACCCTGTATCTGAGTTTGAAGCGCATGATGTGATACTTCTCCAACTGAGTACTCCATCTGCAGTTGGATTTACATAATCTTCTTATCACGCGATGGTTCGATATAACTGGTTGATTTCCTCGAGGAATAAAAAGTGGGTTCTACAAGCCTTTCTCCTTATGATGGGTCTAGTGGCACAACGACTCTTTACTCTCCTGACTCGAATGTCATCCTCCTTGTCTTCAAATTGATTATGGCCTAGTTTTCAAACGCCCAATCCAAGCCAAGAAATGATGGATAAGGTTTTGTGCCATCCATTATTTCTATCACTTCAAAATTGAATTTAGTGCACACTCCATTCAAATCTACTGTCACACCCTTTAGCCTTCCAATTGGCAGAACCCTGTGTTGATTTGTGAGTTTTAGTTGAACATGTGAATATCCTAATGTGGTCTCTCCCATACATTTCCATGTCTTCTTGGGTAACACATTTACTTCGGAGCCTAAATCCAGTATAATATCCCCCATGTTGAAATATCTAATGTTTCCATTCAGTCTGAACCCTCTACTTGTCCCCCTCCTTGTATGTAAGTGATTAACTATTTTCTGTTCTATCTTTCCCTCTACGCCTATGTTACATATTTCTAACATATTTTGAAATACTTTAACAGATGATGGATCATTTAGTAGTTTAACACGGGATTGAAGAAAAGCCTTTTATGGTACTTACTTGTCCTATGGGATGTGCTTCATTAGTGTGATCCAAAAATGAAGGTGTTATCACATATATTTTTCAAGGATCGCAGCAGGTCATCTAAGTCCTTTGTTTGCATAGGTATCAAACTTGAGCACAAAACAAAACATTCAAAAGAATCCCATTTCGGGCTTAAAATACAAGAAGCGGTCGGGTTCAATTTTCAACGACGAAGATCCCAGGAGTAGTTCAGATCAGTGGCTCTCGGGTGATCGAGAGTTCAAAGTAGTGCAAGGATTAATGACTAAACAGAGGAGACGAATTCCCAAAGTAAAATCTGAGCCATTGAAGGCTGAGGACACGTGGAGGCAGATCCCTCACTTCAGAAGATTTACTTCGGAGGATTGTAAGAGTTGTGCCTTGAAACGTCCCGAAGACTTGAAGCCCGAACTCCCGAAATAAATCTCGGTCATCCAAATCAAGAGGACACGCGTCGCCAGATATCCCACCTCGAAAATTTGGTACTTTGGAGGATTGTAAGATCTATGCATTGAAAAGGCCCGAAGCTCAAACTCTCGAAGTAATTGTGAGTTGTTGATATTCGCAGTAGGAAACAGGGTCCATCCAAGAGCGGCACGTCACAACAAAATTTGGGCTTTCCCATATCGTAGATCATGATTAGATCAACGGCTAACATGTATTTGACATGTCTAAATTTTGTGAGGATTAGTGGCTAGGCAGAAGCCCCGAAGTTGCATATCAAACGCCATGCGTCCTTCTCCATTGGACGATAAATATTTACTTTGGGAATCCAGACTTCGGGAGTTTTAGCTCCTCCCCTCTCGATTTCATCCAGATTATTTTTTGTCGAAGTCCATAGATCGCTCCCACTTGTCCATCCAAATATAACAGTGGTAGTTTGCTTCGAGACTCCGGGCTTCGAGAGTTTCAACATCTCCACTCCTGATTTCATCCGGAGTGTTTTCTCCCGAAGTTTGTCGATCGTTGTCGCATGTCCATCCAAATCAATGGTCATCATTCACTTCGAAGCTCCAGCTCTACATGCAGACTGCCCCCAATCTCTGAAGTGCCAAAGTACGTGGCAATCATCAGTTCATATATGTGGTCCTCTCGTCAGTCATGACACCTGACATCCATCTGGCGATGACACATGGCACTCAGTCCATGCACCTTTGGGCATATCATCCACTTGTTTCCAAATGATGTGTTTCACCTCTCTTTTCATGACATGTCAACATCGTCATGCAAGGCCACCACATCAGATCATCTAGCAGACAATAGAGTGTTCCTCGTGTGATGAGTCTGGTGAAGATCTGATTGAAAGAGAAAGGTAGGATAGGAGTATTTTTCAAATATGGATGAAAATGTTTCTCTTTCTATTTCTCGAGAAGAAGGCCTTCCAGATATGTTTGATGGTAGTGATGACGATTGCATAGCCATAGATGCACTATATTCTACCCCTGGTGCGCCTGTTGTCTCATATTTAAAATAAGAAATAGTTGTAGAGGATGATTCTTCTCGTTTCCTTCAAGAGGTTTCTCATGATGTATTTTCACCTGTGATTGAAGAGAACAATAAAGAGATTGCTCATTTTTCTTTGCAAGATAAAAGAGTTTTGCGCTCACCTATCTTTGATGAGTATTTAGATGATGAAGAGGAGATCCCTACATCACATTTTGTTGACTTGGGGAGCAACCAACTTGTGTATGACAACTATGAATCAGATTCTGATGTGGATATGAAGGATTTTCAAGACCATACTATAGATCCTTTTCCTTTATATATTAAGGAAGAGAATTGTGTGGAAATCAACCATCCTAGGTCCACAAAAGACATTAAGAAACATGTTAAAGAGAAGCAACCATCCATTGAGATTTGTTTCCATCAGCTAACAGATGTTATTATAGGAGGAAAAGGAGTAGTGGATCAACAGCCTGCACCAACCTTTCACTCACCTTTATTTTCCACAAACATTCAACCATATGTGAGCAACTGTAAAGCAGACCAGGATTTCTTTTACCAACCTATTAGGTTATATCACCTTTTTTTATGACACTCTGGAGTTGTATATGGAGTTGATTTTTCTAGAAGCATTGGAGCTTGCAAACTTTTTCGTCTTATCATCATTTGAGGGTATTGTTAGTGTTCCAAAACATGTTTTCATTCTATTGTTATACTTCCCTTACCTTTTTTGGATAATTTGCAGTGAAAAGAAGAGTTATGTCACCAAACAGTCTAGGTGGCTATGGTGGAAGTTTGCTTTCACCTAGCACATTGTAAAAAAACCAGTTAGTATAGGATTGTACATAAATAAGCTCCCTCTGGAGAACATGTGTTTGTTTTCTTTTTGTAAGTAGAATAGTGTATATATCAGCATGTTGTCTTAAACAAAATGTATTTGAGCTCGACTCCACAACCCAACATCTAAGGCACTATAACTGCACGTTCTTGGCATCTCGCAAGGAGCATGCCATCCCCTGTGGAGCCAAATGTTATCACATATAGTTTTCAAGGGTCACAGTAGGTCATCTAAGTCCTTTTTTTGCGCAGGTGTCATCCTTGAGCACAAAACACAACATTCAAAAGTATCCCATTTCGGGCTTAAGATACAAGAAGCGGTCAGGTTCAATTTTCAATGATGAAGATCCCAAGAGTAGTTCAGATCAATAGCTCTTGAGTGATCGGGAGTTCAAAGTAGTGAAAAGATTAAAGACTAAACAGAGGAGCCGAAGTCCCAAAGTAAATCCAATCCATTGAAGGCTGAGGACACATGGAGGTAGATCCCTCACTTCAGAAGATTTACCTCAAAGGATTGTAAAAGTTGTACATTGAAAAGTCCCAAAGAGTCGAAGCCCGAACTCTCGAAATAAATCTTGGTCATCCAAATCAAAAGGACACACATCGCCAGATATCGCACTTTGGAAATTCGGCACTTCGAAGGATTGTAAGAGCTATGCATTGAAAAGGCCCGAAGCCCGAACTCCAGAAGTAATTGTGAGTCATTGATCTTCGCATTAGGTAGCAGGGTCCATTCAAGACTGGAGGGTGGCAGCAAAAGTGGGGCTTTCCCAGATCGTAGATCATGATCAAATCAACGACTCACATGTATTTGGCATGTCAAAATTGTGCGAGGATTAATGGCTAGGAAAAATCCCCAGAGTTGCAAATCAAACGCCATGCGTCCTTCTCCATCGGACGATAAATATTTACTTCGGGAGTTTTATCTCCTCCCCTCTCGATTTGATCCGGAGTGTTTTCTCCCAAAGTCCACAGATTGTTGCCACGTGTCCATCCAAATCTAACAGTGGTAGTTTTCCTTGGGACTCTGGGCTTCAGGAGTGAGATCGGAAGAGCGT
>CBVK0100027972.1:0-15101 GCA_900067695.1 Picea abies | reverse complement strand
ATATATATATATATATATATATATATATATATATATATATATGACGTAACATTTTTATATGCACAGATATTATCAAATACAAGAAGTTGTAATATATACATAATATTGAACATGAACATGATGTCAACACCTGAGTTGCCTTGTTGAAATAGAGTCATTAATTCATTCTATTTATGGGACCCCAAAGGATGAAATTAGGACGGGTCCACTCATTTCTTTCTTAAGTATAGGGTGGGTGCCACATAACTATGTCCTATCACGAATTATTCTTCCATGTAAAATGTAAGGAGCGAATAGAATAGCTTTTATTTAAATCAAAGTGTTGGGCAGTAGAAAAAAAATCTTGTCGTGCATGTTCAACCAAAGATCAAAGAGCGTCTTAAATTATTGTAGAAACAGGTTGAATTCATCTATCAATAGATGTATAGGCAAATGAGTCAATTTAAAAAAAAAATACAAAATAAAATAAAAAACTATATCAGACATTGGAAAACACCATACAAAAACCTCAAATATTCTATATTCAGATAAACTGGGTTACAAAATACAACGGAGATTATTTCCCATAATAGATGTCTTGAAGTAGTTCATTAGATATTCTATGAAATTTAAATGTGTTTGCCATAAGCACTGCGATTGGGGCTCCCGCGGACAAAAAATGCAAATTTGTACAAGAATCAAGCATGTAGACAGTCTTTTATATATTTCAACTTGATCATCAAATGATTGTCTGGTTAAAAACAATGAGTTGAATATCAATTTCAGGTCTTGGACTTCATTGGTGCTACCAGTTAGATCTATCCCATCTTATTGAATAGTTTGTTTCTTCTAGATATGGCCTGCCTACATTAGCATTTTATTCAACATTCCATACTTTGCTAAGTGTTAATTTCCTTCTATCGTCGAAAACTTGGGGCTTAAGGTGCCTTCCTTGTAATGTTCCTGGTCATCGACATTTGAGACAACTTAGAGATGTGATTCGAGCCCAATTCAAAGACGAGTGAGTGGTTTATGTGACGTCAGCTTTGGGGGAAAAAAATCATGTTAGCCAACAAAAGCTGAGACAAAAAAAATTCAAGTATGATGTGATTGGTATTCTCCCCGTATTCGATCATTTGTTTGGTTGAAAGGCCTGCCTGAAGATTTGTATGTTGAATTTCTTTGTTTTATTTCTATAAATTGGAAGGGACGTTCAAGTCACCTACAAAATGCTCCTCTGTTGAAGTATACAGCTTCTTCCAGCAACACAGATTTGGCAAGTGTATCAAATGTTGTAGATCACACCAGAATATATCTTTCATCATAGGGGTGGCAAACATCATGGCTCACAAAATGGTCAAGAATATTAGGAAGTGACGCCAAATATTACTCCATGCCCAAATATACTCAGAAGGAAATTATAAATTTGGATATTCACGAAGGTGAGAAATTGTATGCATGTTTGAATCAACATTCTAAAATTACAGAACCTTTTATGACAAATTTGTAACAGACTCAACAAACAACCAACTTCTATCTCAAAGATTGTTGAGTGACCTATGGATGTAGTAACAGACTCAACATACAATCAAATTTCGATCACTACTCATACTAATGTCAAGTGCAACAAGTCGTGACCCCAAGATCAAGGTAGTTTCAGCTTCAAGCATCCACACTGGCAGTGACTCCAGTCTCCAGATAGCTTAATCTTTGAACATCGACACTAGAGGTGGCAATGGGAACAATGCCATTGAATGCAGGGCGGTAATGCGGTGAACAAGTAGGCATGTCATTGTCAAAGACCTTAGAAAACATGATTGTCAAACCTGCAAAGAGCATCGACTTTAGTGTTGCTTTGTCATGACAATTACAATGTTGTTGTGAGTCCATAAATCTTTGGAGGTTGGGTGTCCTGTGAAATGATGACCTCAACATTAGGTACATGTAAGACATCTATTATCTGACATTGCAGTGTTAATGTGATTGCCATAGTCGACGATGAATCGATTGCATTGGCACAAGAAATATTAATTGTGTGATTAACTAACATCCTTGAAGGACGTGAATCCCAAACAACACCTGCAACTTTTCGAACAACCATGTGTTAAAAAAATACATTGTTTTATATTTTAAGAAATAAGAAATTGTATTTTCTATGTCTAACATTAGGTTGCACACATAAACCTTTTTAAGTTAACCAAAATTAATATATAGTCAACTCAGATTCCCGGAAGCGATCAAATTCCCTATAGCTAGTTTGTTTCCATCATGTTGGTTGGGATAGAAGGATCCACCACCAGGACAAAGAAAGAAGGTAGCAATAAAATCACTTGTGCAAATGCAAGTTGGTGATGGAGGCACTCTATGACCAGGAAGGCACTCTATCCTTATTGATCTTTGATCCCGATGAACAACTCGAGAGGTTCTTGCGGCGAGGCCATGGTGATTTATTAGATCCGGATAAGGCAATATTTCAAGCATCGAGCAATCTCCATTTTTTTTCAAATATCGGTTCTACTGCAACAAAAGAAATGCATTCTCCTTATTCAAAGAAAGGGAAACAATATGAAGATTGATATTCGGTGGAAACAACTCTGGAATATCCTACTACATCAAGGTCTCTTCTAAAGAATGAAACAAAATGATTACATGAAGGTGGTAGTAAAAGGTGATCTTCAGAAACCAACTCATTACCTGAACACATCAAACTTCTTGTAGAAGGTGGTAGTATAAAGTAATCTTCATAACGTGTTGCAAATTCCATAATCCAAAATTCCTTCCCATTAAATGTTCCCAGTTACATGTCGATGCAGGCATCAAAAAATTTTGAGAGCCTTGTTCCTTGGTTATATACCCACCTTCAACTACCAGGAGAATATTCTTGCAAAGAGCGGTAAGATCTTCGACCCAGATGCAATCATATGCATAGGAATAGTGAAAGAAATGTGTAGTATCGATAGAAAGTTGATTGTATGTGGAGTCTGTTACTAAATCTAGAGGTTAGTGAACAAACTTTGAAAAAGAATCTGACTTTCTGTCAAGTCTGTTAGCACACCCAAAAGTCTCTCAACAAACTTTGAAATAGAAACTTCTGTAATTTAAGGATGTTGATTCAACCACCCATACAGTTTCTCACAGTTGCGAGGATCCAAATTTATAATTTCCTTCTGAGTATATTCACACATGGAGTAATATTTTGTGTCATTTCTTGATATTCTAGACTATTTCACAAGCCACAATATGTGCGACTCCTCTGACGAAAGATAAATTCTTGTGTGGTCTACAGGATTTGATACACTTGCCAAATATGTGTTGTTGGAAGAAGATATATACTTCAACAAAGGAGCATTTTGCAGGTGACTTGAAAGTCCCTTCCGATTTCCAGTAACAAAACAAAGAAGTTCAACATACAAATCTTCAGGCAGGCCTTTCAACCAACCAAAGCATCGAATACGGGGAGAATACCAATCATAAGATACTTGATTTTTTTGTGTCTGAGTTTCTATTGGCTAACATAATTATTTTTTCTCAGAGATGACGTCACATAAAACCATTCCTTCATATTTCAACTGGGCCTGAATGGCATCTCTAATTTGTCTCACATGTGGATGACAAGGAACATTACAACGAAGGCACCTTAAAGCCCAAGTTTTCGTTGATAGAGGGAAATGGGAATACATATTTAAAATGAACGTTGGAGGATGATAGTATAATCTTCCGTAAATCTTGGTTTAATTCGTTTTAATGACAGATGTCCTCGATATTTTTGCCTATTAATGCCAATATTTTTGAATATGTGTGCTGAATAGTCACTAGTAACATGAGTTAACATTTCCATATGCAAGCATATTCTCAAATACGACAACCTACAATATATGCACAGCATTAAAGATGGACATGACGTCAAGATCTTTGTGGATGATAGTGGGGTAGTATAATATTGCACTCTTACTATGATGATGCCTTAAAAAAACTAAAATAACCAACAATTTTTTCCAATTCAAGATGGACGCAAAAAAATCATCAGATCCCGTAATATTCGCCTGTTAATGCGTTTTAATGGGAGATGTCCTCGAGCTTTCCGCTTATTAATGCCAATATTTTCAAAGCTATCTGGTGATTTGTCACTAGTAAAATCATTATTCATATGAATTGGGAAGGGCGGAAGGTCGCGAGGATGGAGGGGAGAGAAAAATGCTTTTAAAATTTTGTGAACCCGGGAGTCTGTGAACCCACGAAACTTTGAAGACTCAACTAAGTATGGAAAGGCGGGTCGATCAAGATCAATACTATTTTTCATATCGTGAAATTGGGATTCCTGTTGCATTGTTTCTTTGAGATCTCCAACACGTGATCCTCGAAACTCCATCATGGTGTAAGTCTGCTGAGGTCACATGTGTTAAATAACTGCCACGTGTGACCCTGATTCGTGACTTACATGTGCTTGGCATGTTGAATCGGTCTGACACTTGTCATTACCTAGTTGTGCCACATGTTCCTAGCTGACGTGGTCTGCTAATGTGAGTCGGGTCGACTGTCTAGATCACATCTTGATCTAACGGTTCAAATTCAGTCGGGATTTCACACATCGCGATTTCGAGATTCTTGATGTCAATATTCTTTGACATCTCCAACTCTCGATCCCCGGAACTTTGACAGGGAGTCGGATCAACGGTCCACATAACCCCCTGAGATGGACGATCCTCCTGCTTTCAGGATTTGTGAGCCCTCTACTCCTTGCACTTTTAAAGATCGTGCAAGTTTTCCTCGATCCAACGGTGGTCGGATCCTGCGCTCAGATCTAACGCCTAAGATCTATCCTCCATATCTGCGCGCTCCTTTTGTCTTCATTCAGATCTGACGACCATTGAGAATTCAGGATGAGATCCAACGATCACTGGTGCTTCTCCTCCGGAGCGTACTTTGTCCTTGTTTTGCCTTCACTGCATACTCTGATCTTTCCATCAATGACAAGATTACTTTGCCTAATAATAACCTGCCAACAATCCTCTTCACTATCTCTTCTGAACTTATTGGGCTTGATCTGCAGCGTGTTCCTAAAATACTTCTGGTGCCCATCTATTACATTCTTCCTGTACTCATGCCATCTTCATTGTTGTACTTGCCATCAATGACAAGCATGCGCTACCTGTTAAACATTTGCCAACAGTCTGCACTTCTGAAAAGTGCTTATCTCTTATGAGCTTCGGGACTTGGAATAAGTCCTACTCTTGTGCCCACTTAGCACTATCTCTTCTGAGCTTCAACTGCTTGTACCTCAAAGAACTCTGACCCTTCTTTTCCTTAAAGGGATGTCTGTGCCCTCCTAGAAAAATTTGCTTAAGCACTCCTTACTGAGATGCAAAGTTTTCAGTAACTTTGTGAGTGTCTCCTAAGTGCTCTGTAACTACGCTTTCGGGGTTTTGTTCACTCCAACACGTGAATCTCCCGAAGCACGGACTCTAAATCTCATAAATCGGACGATCGAGAAGGATCCCGACGGATCCAGAGATCCATGGTCCAGGTTGAATTTGGGACTTCGGGGATTTTTACTTCCCTTATGACGAACTCATAGTTTGCCGAACTCGCGAAGTCCAGAGGACTCCAGGGGTTAAATCCCACACTCCTTTCTGTATCCAACGGTCAGAACAGACTTGGGATCTTTCCGAATAGTTTCTCGTTCATTCGTCATCCAAACAAAGGAGCCTTCCCTTTCGATACTTCAATTTCACTACTCTTTCTGAGATTTGTTAGCTCTGAAAGGCTTAAGAGCTTTGTGCTCTTTCTCTTGGACGTAACACTTGGAAGAATCATTCCGCACACCCCTTACATTCATTCCTTAACTCTAGAACTTAAGTGGTTCTCGGTGTTCATTTGCCTAGTAGAGAGCCTGTGCACACGTTCATTATCTCTCCTGAGCTTTAAAAGACTCTGTCCTCCAAGGGACTCAGAATGACTAGGAGGGTTGACATGCGTACATGAAATTATGTCCAAGTTCGATGAACTCACAGTTCGTGGCTCTAGCTTAATCCCCCATAGGACGCAAGCATCTACGAGTATAAAACATATCCCATCCATATAATTTCCTACTTGCCTAATTATAAAATCAAGCAGACACCAAAAAGGGGTACAATATAAATCATTAAGCAAACATATCTATCCCTGCAACATTCATAAGATATCCAACTTTAATTCACAGTACCACTTAAATACACAAGGTATGTGATTTACTTATCTATTACATGTGGTAGCCAACTAACTGACTGTGGGTGTTTTTCCTTCCACCCGACCATAGGCTTAGAGGCATTCATTCTTAGCACTCTGGCCAAACCCATGCCAAGCCATGATATCACCAAGGAACTCTTTCATTTCTCAAGGAATCTTTCTTTGTTTCAGCTTCTACTCGGGTTCTGTTCTCTGCAAACTTTCATATATTTCCCTCTCTATTATGGCCTCAGCGAGGCTTATCAGATGCTCACTCAACATCAGGCTCCCAACCTTCTCGTCATTATCCACTAGAGAGCTCTGTGCAATCTCCTTATCCATTTGTATCTCTTTCTTTTAGGATGGTTCTCGACCCATCATGTTCCTTCTATTTGAAGGGAACTTCGGTCAGCGTGGCCTATCATACCCAGTGGTACTTCGGGCTGACATTCTGCAGTTTTGGCCATGCTTCCATTCATGGGAGTGGTTGATAATTCAATCACTGGTCCTTTCTTCATTAACTGATTTCTCTCCTTGGGATCTGAAGGAGGTTTATTATCCTCATGAAGGGAATTTGGGGTTATTCGATATAATGACCCTCCCTTATAGTTTTCACATTCTTTCCTCTAGTGATATCATGGCCAGTACTTCCAAGGCTTCACCCCCACAGTCAGTTATTGGAAACTCAAACAATAATACATTTACACTGTCCACATGACTTAGCATGGTAAATCCTATTTTATGATTAATTACAAGATGGGGGAAACAAGGGTGTTACAATTCCCTGCCCCTTAAAGGAACATCATCCTCAGTGTTCTTTCTCAAAACACTTGCCATGCCTTTATCAATCAGTTGTTTCATAAATCGTGATCCTTCTTCCTCGGCCAGGTCCTTTTTCAGTCCTTTAATCTTGGTCACATGCTTTCAATAATTCTTGGACAAAAAGCACGATAAATATAGTCTTATGCGGAAATATTGCATAAACAAAAAATTTCTAGGAAAATTTCATAATCTTAGCACAATAATTATCTGCGCAGTTTGTGGATTTGTATCCACATGGTTGTTTTTTTTATCCAAGTTCATTTTTTTTCCTTAACATACCTATTGGGTGCATTATCCCAAATCAATAGTTTACAAGAACTATCATGGTTTCATCTTCCTTGCGGTCACTCACCTTCTAGGCCCAGGCTCAGGCATCCCCTTCTCTACTATACATTCCCTCGGGTGATCCATCTTGCCTTGCCAAGGATTTCTCGCATAGGAAGAACTAACCATCGTGTGCATGATCTCGGTCAATAGTTTGCAAGAAATATTAAGGTATCCTATTCCTTGCGGTCACTCACCCTCCAAGATCAGGATCATGCATCCCCTTCTCTGCTATACAGTCCCTCGGGTGATCCATCTTGCCTTGCCAAGGTTTTTTCGCACAGAAAGAATTCCAGAGACTCTGTCGAGTCTTACAGTCGAGGCATCCCTCAGAATTTCTCTGTCGCGGCGTCCCTCTAGCTTGTGTTACCTCAACACAATATATTCTAGGTGATCATGGCTTACCACGAGGTTCTCATGGCCCAACAGTAGCCATTGTTCATGCTTTTACAGGTTGACAACGTTCCGACTCAGCTAAAGTTAGGGACGAAGGTTACTCCCCTTCTCCCGACTCAATCATAGATAGGGACAAAGGTTACTCTCCTTCTCCTGAGTCGGTATTTATTTCATGAGATCATATTATACTCTTTCTCACCCATATCATAGACATATAAAAATTTATGAGACATCATCATAAATTTTAAATTCAAAATTTTCGTGTAAATTTGTGACCCACAAATTTCCAAATTCCACATTTTGTTTCCATATTTGTTTCGCACATGAAACATATTCATAATTATGGGACTTTCCTTCCCATAGATATTTGTATCAACATGCAATTGGTCTTCCTTATGGCTTACAATGCTGCTATATTCAAGACTCCTTTGCTTCCTGCACTTTCAACTTCAATCAACCAGAAAAATTGTTAGTTTCCATGCACATACATTTTATTGCACCTTTATAACGTCATCATAAACAATTTCAGAATTGTGCATACTAACAATCAAATTCACTTTATCAGAAAGGAAATACCATTCCTTGTAGTTTGGCTCAATAGGCAATTGGTCTTCCTTATGGGCTTACAATACTTCCATATCCAAGACCCATTTCCTCCTACAATTTAAGCATTCCTCAGCCAAACAAATTGTTAGTTTTCATGCACATTACCTTTTCAAAATCAAGCACCCTAACAGTCCAAGTCATTTTTATCTATTCAATGATAAAAAGAAAAAGGATACATCATCCCTTACCTATGCATCGTTTCTTCCTACCAAATTTTTCAGAATGTAATTCATATATCAATTGACCTTAATGAATGTGCCAACATTCGTGGCCACATTCATATCCAATGCACCTTTGCATAGATTTTAAGTTTCCCACACTTTATGAAAAGTACTTTTTCATGGTCCGTTGGATATTAGCCAAATTATTCACCATATGGTTTATTCATTCTCATTCATTGTTACAACAGGACTATGCTTCCGGCTACAGGATGATCATGATTCCCAAATCAGTACACATGAAACTCAAAAGTTTCACATGAATGCCTTTAAGCATTCTTCCTCCATTAATAACCAGGGTGCCAACACTCATGGCCAACTAGATTAGTTTTCCTTCAAATCTTACATAATGTAAGAAAAACATTGGAAGGTCCTGCTTTCTTACTAAAAAATCCATTGTCTTCCATCTTATGCAACATGTGTTCCCTCAATGCATTCCATGTAGCATGCCATCTATGAGCACTTTTGTTTCCGATCGTTCCTTGATTGGTCCATGCATTCATGACATATCAGTTCATGAATTCTTCTGAGGATTACAATCAGTCTTTACTACCAGAGGTTCACACCTCCATCATTCAGGTTATCCTTCCTGAATCATATCCTACTTGGGTATCCAAGGCATACAACTGCCTTTCAACGCTCCATACATAACATTAATACCATAAAACATTTTAGAAGGGATTCTTACCCAATCCGTTCATACCTTGTTCTACATGGGCACACAAATTTTTATACCGGTTTTGGATGTTAGCACCCCCTCTGTTATTATCCCATAAGTGGTGCTCCATGGGGACTTTTAAAGTCCCTTCAACAATATTTCAACAAGAACCTTCTCATAGTCATCCTCTGATTGAGGTTGTTTGTTATTGGCAACTGTCTTTCTCAACAATTCCAATCTATTTATTTCTACACATGACATACATCATAAACACATTAGCCATCATGTAAATTAAAAAAGAAAGTACCATAGCATTTAAATTAATAAAACATTTTCAGACATGTCCTAACATATCTGTATGCACTTCATCACATTATCCTTAATGTTTTCATGAGTGCAATACCGATAGTTCTCAACGGTTTCTGCAGTAATACAATCATCATCACTCTGGTGTCAAAACATCTACTTCTATTAGTAAATTATCTTCCTCATTCCAGAGGGTACATAACACATAACAAGAAAAGAGTTAGGGGCTCTCCCCTTCTTCCAATTCTTTCTACACTTCCTGGGGCTTTCCAACCCAGTTGAGTTATCTCTAAAGGCCTTACCGCCTTTTCTTAACATGGCTTCAACCAAACCTATTCAATCAAACATACTCCTTTATTAATTCATTAGTCTCCTATTCACTACATGATGCTTTCAAAATGTAATCCAGGATTCTTATATATATATATATATATATATGATCTTGTAGTTCACTACTCAGTTTCTTAGCAGTTACTAGGGCTGTGACTTTGACCCCCTGAGTCTTGATAGAGTTTTTAGACAGTTCTTCCACAGGGGACTCCTTCATCATGAAAATTCCTTATTGCACGTCCATAACTATCTATGTTGGACTCAACCTTAAGTTAGCTTTTATCTGTTTACCAAATATTTCCTAAGGAATATAAACATGCATCTTTGTCATGTACCCAAATTATGTATCCATACATATTTTGGTTTTGTTAACTTACATCCATGATGTACTTAACCATATTCATAATCCTAAACCTGCCTGTAGTGGTCATAGGTATGTTTCACAACCCACCTACATCTCTACTTTTAAGATCATTCAACTCATGATTGTTCACAATCCTTCTCTTGTGATTCTTAAAGGCATAATCATTTGCCTCTTATTATGACAACAAAGCATGTTTTCTCATTTATCCTTTTTATCTAATTATATTAGTATTTTCCTGAGGAAAGGGAATACATTCCACCTCAAGCTATTATTTGGAACAAAAATTTCATGACTCTTCGGAATTGAGTCAGCCATGCATCCATAGTATTCATTTATTTTGGACAAGAGAAATTCTTGCTTTATATTTCACTCATCAGGGCAACCATATTTTACCTATAACTATACTCTTACATCATACATGTGCATCACTTGTACGTTTAATATCATTCATACCTAATTGGTATTAATATCAGGCTTCATATTAGGAAGCTCCACAATGCATTAAACCCGGTCACTCAAGCATAATGGAACACATGAGAGTATTCATCATGCTAGCTTATTGCTTGCACCTTTTTCCATGTCATTCACACACATGGACATATCAGGCTTCTATACCCTTTTCCCAAGGATCTTCCAATCATCCTTATGATCATGTATGCACATTCGTGTATAAGTAGGTCCATCTCTTGCACCTTTTTACCTTATGAATTTGCTTGATAGTTTAATTTCATCATTAGTGTCCTTTAGTTTGAGATTTCAGTCACTTACAGGACTAATCTCACAGTCATATCTCATATTGTTGTTGCCTTCTCTTATGACAATAACCAACCGAGGTCACTTTCCTCTTTATGCGACAACATCTAGCAAGAAAACTTTCTTGCCTTAGCGTCCATAGGGTTTTGCCCATCTCACTTTTCTCTGTTCATGAGGAGTTATATACTCCGATTTTAGTTTAAACAAGTAACTATAACTGACAAGTATCCTACTTGATCCTATCAGATTCCTTTAAGCCCACAAAGGTATTAACCATTATATAATCCACCATCATCAGTGCCTGAAGTTCCAACTGCCCATGCTTAGAAGCAGTGTTACGGACACTAGGTCATCCGTCCTTCGGGCTTTAGCTGCTCTTGATAGAACCCTTCCACCTTCATCTATCCACATTCAAGTCTTATTATAAATGTTAATTAGCATATCCCTACTCCGGTAAGAGTAGTTATCACTTTGAGAAAGGGGTAAAGAAATTCTTCTGCTGAAATTCAAAAAGAGTTACCAAAATCACAGGTTCAATCTGCAGTCCTTCTCCTCAAGGAGTAAATGCAGATAAAAAAATATCCTTATGTGACTCATACATGAGCCCAAGCAGGCCAAGTGTTGTAACCTTGCTCTGAAACCAATTTGTAACACACCCACGACGGGGCATAAAAAACTTTTCTTTTCTTAAAGGACAGAATCTCCATTCATGGTTTCTAATTTGGAAAGTCGGGGAACCAGTCCGACCTCCTGGTCAAGGATCTCTGATTATGAATCCAAACAACTCCCTGAGACCTTGATGGTCTCGTTTTGTAATTAAACACATAACCTTTCAGCTTCTTGGTGTAGGTTTAAGGGCACCCGTGACCTTCCCTTTCGCTCCCCTGCGAAATCTCAGAGTATTGGGTGTCAGATCCTTTTCTGGATAAGCCCCCTCTTGATGTGACCTTGGGTGATGACCTTACGGGACCACGTGATTGCGGATGCAACCAAAGGTGGTTTGAATCAAACTACTTTTCAGCCTGCAATCCTCCTCGAGCCTCCATGTGTCATCTTTTCAAATCCACAGTTTGAATTGTGGTCCCCCATCAACTTTTTAACGTCCGTGCAACTCCTATCCCTGCAATGCTACGGGACCATCGATCTCCCGATATTGACGGTACTTCAAAAACTGGCGGTTCATATCTGCCCCTCTCAAACCTACGGATCAGATCTGACCTCTTGCAAAATCAACGAACGAGATATCCTTCGTGATTTCGAGTTTCGGGAGTTTCAACTCTAAAAACCTTGCTCTCTTTCGTACTTCAATCTTCTGAGTTGACAATATGCAGACACCTATCCTCTTAATCAACCAACCTGCCTTTACTTCAGGTGGTTGAACTTTCAACTGGATCAATGGTCTTGTGGCCCTCTTCTCGATCAACAGTCGATATTTCCTTCGGGTTTTGGACTTCTGAGATCTCAAATCTCAAACTTCACCCTTTTTCCTAATGTATTTTATCCGGAGGCTATAATACACTAACATAGGTCCTCTTGATATGACGATCGAGGATTACTTCGGGTCTTTACCTGGAGTCCACATATTTTCTCCACGTCTCCCTTAGATCGGACGACTACGAATTACTTCATATATTTATCCGGAGTTCTCAGATTTTCGCCACATCTCCCTTGGATTTGACAGCTCAGATCCACTTCGTGTGATCTTATGCTTGATATTCACTTTGAACAATCTGATGACTCAGCTTCACCTCGGCTAATCGGACGACTGAGATTTACTTTGGATTTTCGGAAGTTCGAACTTCACGAATCTCAAATCTCAAATGAGAAACTTTCGAATGGATTTCCTGAAGCTGTTGATCTGACGACTTAGATTCACTTTGGAAATCCAATGCTTGAGATTTACTTTGATTGATATGACGGCTCAGATCTGCTTCGGTTGATCATACGATTGCGATTCGCTTCAGATTTTCGGGACTTCGGACTTCGCGAATCTCAAATCTCAACTAAGAAACTCTCGAATGGATTTCCCGAAGCTCCTGATCTAACGACTCAGATTCTCTTTGGCAATCTGACGCTTTGAATTTTACTTCGGATGATCTGATGATCGATGTTTACTTCGGGTATGCACCCAGAATCCACAGATTCACGCCACCTGTCCTCTAGATCTGACGGTTTAGATCTACTTCTCAGACGATCTGACGGTTGACGTTTACTTCGGGTCTTCACCTGGAATCCACAGATTCATGCCACCTGTCCTCTAGATTTGATGGTTCAGATCTAAGTCAGACGATCGGACGGTTGTTGTCGCTCTTCCTCCCGAGATTTTGACCTCCTCTAGCTTAGAGGATTTTCTAAGTATTCCATGGCCTCGGGCTTTGTTCCTCCTACGAGTCTGTTTCTTGGACCTCGTCTGCACTTTTGAAAAGTGCTTATATATTCTAAGCTTGGGGACTTGGAATAAGTTCTACTCTTGTGCCCTCTTAGAACTATCTCTTCTAAGCTTGAATTGCTCGGACCTCGAAGGTCTCTTACCCTTCTATTCCTTAAAGGGATGTATGTGCCCTCCTGACAACTTTCTCTCAAGCATTCCTTACTGAGTTGTAGAGTGTTTGGTAACTTTGTGAGTGTCTCCTAAGTGCTCTGTAACTTTGCCTTCGGGTTTTTGGTCACTCCAATACGCGAATCTCTCGAAGTACGGACTTTGAATCTCATAGATCGAACGGTCGAGAAGGATCGTGATGGATCCAGAGATCCACTGTCCAGTTTAACTTCGAGACTTCGGGGATTTTTACTTCCCTTATGACGAACTCACAGTTCGTCGAACTCGCGAAGTCCAGAGGACTCAATGGGTTAACTCCCACACTCCTTTCCGTATCCAATTGTCACAACGGACCTTGGCTCTTTCCGAATAGTTTCTCGTTCGTTCGTCATCCGAACAAAGGAGCCTTCCCTTTCGATACTTCAATCTCTCTACTCTTCTTGATCTTTGTTATCTCTGAAAGGCTGAAGAGCTTTGTGCTCTTTCTCTTGGATGTAACACTTGGAAGAATCCTTCCTCGCACCCCTTACGTTCATTCCTCAACTCTAGAACTTAAGTGGTTCTCGGTGTCTATTTTCCTCCCAGAGATCCTATGCATACGTTCACTATCTCTCCTGATCTTTAACAGACTCCATCCTCCAAGGGACTCAGAACAACTAGGAGGGTTGATATGCGTACATGAAATTATGCCCAAGGTCGACGAACTCATAGTTAGTGGCTCTAGCTTAAGCCCCCACAGGACGCAAGCATCTACGAGTATAAAACATATCCAATCCATATAATTTACTACTTGCCTAATTATACAACCAAGTAGACACCAAAAAGGGGTACAGTATAAATCATTAAGCAAACATATCTATCCCTGCAACATTCATAGGATATCCAAATTTTATTCACAGTACCACTTAAATACACAAGATATGCGATTTACTGATCTATTACAAGTGGTATCCAACTAACTGACTGTGGGTGTTCGTCCTTCCACCCAACCATAGGTTCAGAGGCATTCATTCTTAGCACTCTGGCCACCCCCATGCCAAGCCATGATATCACCAGGGAACTCTTGCAGTTCTCAAGGACTCTTTCTCTGTTTCAACTTCTGCTCAGGTTCTGTTCTTTGTAAACTTTCAGAGATTTCCCTCTTTGTTATGGCCTCAACAAGGTTTATCAGATGCTCACTCAACATCAGGCTCATGGCCTTCTCGTCATTATTTGTTGGATAGCTCTATGCATTCTCCTTATCCATTTGTATCTCTTTCTTCCAGTATGGTTCTCGACTTATCCTGTTCCTTCTATCAGAAGGGAACTCCGGTCAGCGTGGCCTGTCATACCCAGTGGTACTTCGGGCTGACATTCTGCAGTTTTGGCCATGCTTCCATTCATGGGAGTGGTTGATAATTCAACCACTGGTCCTTTCATTAACTGATTTCTCTCCTTGGGATCCAAAGGAGGTTTATTATCCTCATGAAGGGAATTTGGGGTTATTTCATATAATGACCCTCCCTTATAGTTTTCACATTCTCTCCTCTAGTGATATCAGGGCCAGTACTTCCAAGGCTTCACCCCCACAGTCAGTTATTGACAACTCAAACAATAATACAT